>JABRWK010000381.1:5818-30892 GCA_013372445.1 Hypothenemus hampei | reverse complement strand
CAAGATATGGTTGTACCTATCCGTACCATAAATACAAATAAGTTTTTGAAAATTTCCCAAACGTTTTATTATGTAACATAACAATTAATTGTATATGCTGTATGTTGAAAAGAACGTTCTTTCAAAAAGAATTATCAAAAATACAGGTTGTTATTTAAAATAAAAATCTCGATTTCGTTATATTTGTAACAACAATAACATAACATATCAATAAATGAGCAATTTAAAAATTAAAATCGATATATCGCAGCCTTTCTTGAAGAAAAGTTTTCCATTTTGAGAAAATGAATTTTTACCTTACTTTATGCACATACTGTATAATGGATAATCACTCCCTAATATTATTCTTCTCCTTTTTTATATTATTCTTTTCCAATCAATTTTATTTCATTCTACATACAGTGGATGGAAAACTAATTAGTTTTTTGCTATTAATAATTAAATTTTATCAGCAATTAAACAGAACAATACTGCGATATAAATACATATGTGCAATATCAATGCAAGCTTGAAGATGATATCTTGTTATTATAGCTATGTCGTTATATCCTACATCGCTAGGGTAGGGTGGGGCAAAGCCAACCTAGTAAACATTTTTAATCACAAAATTTTTAAATGGGATTTTAAATGAGAGGTTTAAAATTTCTTTTTAGGATGACTTTTCTTCTCCGGTCAGCTTTGCCACACTGTACCTTATATGATTTATCAGAGAAGCAACCCAATTTTAGAAAAATTCTGTCGTTTTCTTTGGCAGCTATCACAACAGAACAGTTTGAAGAATATCTCTTTAAACGTAAACTATTCTGGAAAATATGT
Organism: Hypothenemus hampei; assembly: GCA_013372445.1. Classification (NCBI taxonomy): domain Eukaryota; kingdom Metazoa; phylum Arthropoda; class Insecta; order Coleoptera; family Curculionidae; genus Hypothenemus; species Hypothenemus hampei. Next base: position 30,076 of record JABRWK010000381.1, on the reverse strand, counting down.
AAAACACATGAATCGTCTAATTTCAAAAGCGGCTATCTCCATTGACTCTGATTTTGAGAGAAAAGCGAAAAACTGTTACAAGAAAACCAGCTAATAAATTGAATTTTCTAATTTCAGCACCGATTTTATCTTAGATAAGGTCGCTTATGGGCAATACTTCGTTGTCAGTTCAATAGTTCATAAAATTTGAAAGATTCTGACGTATTTAACTATTTTTTTATAAAACTTGGAGATGACCGTTTTTGAAATTAGACAACTCACATGTTCAATGTGATTCATATTAATGATCATAGTAGACCAATAAAAATGATTAATTCTTTCTCGATCTTGGTGAATAAGCACGGCTTTAGAACGATGGGCTTGGGCATTATTCTCCATAAATACAAAAAAGATTAAATATTAAATACTCTTTTTCACATTTGACTATCTAGGATAGAGGATAACCTTATTTAACCTTTTAACCAAGGAAATTTCCTAATTTGCAATTATTAGTCAATTTCTTTCCATGTATATATACAATATACCATGCATTGGCTGAGTTAATGAATATGGTCATTTTTCGTTATGACACATTGGATAAGTAGCAGATAAAGATCTCTTGAACAGTTTTGTTTGAAAAAATTTATGGACCTTCTATGTTAATTAAACTTAATAGGGTAGGAGGCACTCGCACACGAATAACTCGTAAATGTAACAAATGTAACAATAACTTTCCAAACGTTTTAAAATTAATTACTTTCTTTTAGACAGAATATTTTCAGAGAGACATGAAACTTTGAGTTTTTTTTAGTGTGGCCGCGAAATTGTTAAGAAACCATATTGAGATATTAAGAAAAAAATTAAATTTTATTACGCGTAAAGTCAATGACTTTTGCCTTTGGTTCGCTACGCCTATGATCTCGTATTTTTTTAATTTGTTATTTAATTTTCATAATACTTCGCCTAGGTTTATTGTGTTTTATTTCTTGACATACCGGGTGTTCCAAATTACAGCAACTTTTGAAAATAAGAAAAAATATCATAGAAAAGGTTAAATTGGAAAAAACGTTTAATTTTTGATCTATAAAGTGTTAAAGTTTTCAGGAATAAATAACAAAATGCTTTGCATTTGGGTTAATGATGTGAATCAAATTCGAATATTGTAACATAGTTTAGGCCGGAAACACACTTCCAGACTTATATTAATATGGATTTTTTAATTATTTTAGAAAGCTCAATTCGGAACTCTCGAAATAAGTAAATTGACATTTGAAAGATGTACATTAAAAACCTAAATAAGTAGATGTGATTTTGAAACTTTTGAAATTAAAAGTTTTGAAGTTAAATTTTGAACTACACTAACTTGAGCCGCTACACGTTGACTGCCCAGTACACAGTGATACCACACGTGATATCACACGTGTGGTATCACTGTTTTTAGGTAATAATTAAGGAAAAAAACAAAACAACTACAGTAAGACTTTTACGATAAGAGTTTAATTTGGTTCAAAATGAAACATTTAAGTAAAAAAAAAATTTCGGCCTGTGGGAATCCTAGACTGATTTTCCCAGCAGCAGCCAACGTGGTAACGCAACATAATGTATAACCACTTGGCCGTCAACGTGTTAAGTACGAAAAAATGGTTTTTACATTTAGACCACAATAAATCGGTTAGCTCTGCTCTTTAAGACAACATTAAGAAATAAAAAAAAACTGTAATTTTGGCACGTGGATGGATTCGAGTTCGACTTTTTATTTGTTTTTGAAAGTTCAATTATACAGGGTGTTTATTAAGTACATGTAGTAATTTAGAGAATCGGGAATATCTGGTTATTACTTTTTAATCTAGAGGTATTGGCCAAAAAATTAAAATCTAAATTTGGACACAGAGATTTCCAAAATGACGTCGATATGGACTTTAGTTAATATGGACATTTTGTCTTAAAATTAGTTAAGATTTTATTACATGAATTTACTACAGATTCATAGTTGATTAATGGACAAATAAATAAATAAAAATATTCAATCGATTATACATAGATTCCCTTTAATTTATTTAAGTCTTGAAGTCAATAACCTTCTTCTTCTACTTCTATTAGACCCACAACACACTTATGGTCATGGTCGTCATAGATGACTGCTTAACAGCTTGCGTTTCTTTCTCGACCAACGAGCTAAATTCCAAAAGTGTAATCAGAAGTAGTGACTCAAGTCCAGTGAACGTGGGTAATTGGAAATATACAGGTAGTTAATTAAATGGTTACGTTTGCTAATTAATGAGACTTCTTCAATACAGTTTCATGGGCACGATACTAGTGATTTTTCTGTTAGTCATATAACAAGTTGGCTAACAAGTGTTACAGCAGAAATGAATGAAACAGAGATGAAGTCTAAATTTCATTAAATTTTTTGACGATTATCAAATAATGTAAGTATATATATTTTTCTTCGTTTAACATTTAAAATTTTGAAAAAAATTAGCATTAATAATTGAATTATTATTATGTTATATTACCTCGACCTCCATTGGCATTACCTCCATAAATTGTTTCTGACATCGGACATTCATATCAGTCATTATATCAATGTATGATGAAAATTTGAACATATATTTCGAATTTCTTTAGTATGATTTAATTAAGGCCTTCATTCGCAGCTCACCTTTTACCTCGATTTAGCTTCCAAATGATGAATTGTTTTTTGAATTCATATACAGGACGGCTTACCTCTACAACAGCTATGGATTCCGTTTATCTTAATGAAATTTTTCCCGCTTATTGGATAAATTGAAGATAAATAATAGAGTGGTTTGCTCATCAAATCTAACATACACACATACAGGGTATCCCAGAAATAGATGGTCAAAATGGTATCATGTTGTTCTTTGGATCAAAATATTACGATTTGGCCATTCAATCATTAATTTTTTTAAGAACTTTGTTCTTCAATACCGGCAAAAGTTTTCCAAATGATTATTTGGCCAAGTCATAATTTTTTGATCCACAGAATATCATAATACCATTTTGACCATCTATTTCTGAGACACCCTGTACATACAAAATATAGTGACTAGCTGTTTCTTAAAAATAATAAGTTTCAACCAAAATTTTAGTGTATTTATAAAGAAAAACTTGCGAATTATAGGCAGATTATAAATTGTGAATGCTAAGATATATTGTAACACAAGAAAAATAAGAAATTAAAGTATGGTACTATTTGTTACTACTAACATAGGATTAATTCGATTACAATTTGGCACACAAAAAACTATTTTATAAGAACCTCAAGAAATATTTGGAAAATTCACTACCAATTTACCATTCACCATTAAAAAAAATCCTGTAAAACACCTAGAATTAATACTTCCATCTGCTAATGTTGCTGCCGATATTTCTAAATCTACAAACTTTGATATTTGTAAGTGAGGAATCCATTTCAAACATATATTTTTCAATGCCAAATCCAATGTAAAAATGAGATCGAATAAATATTTCGAATATTTGTATGTTTATTGGTGAATATCCATATTCATGAAAATTTATTCCTTCTATCTTTTCAATTTAAATTCTTGGAACGTGTACTTGTAGGCGGCATCGCCCCCGTTAGAAACTCTGGTGTTAAAGAGGAAAATAAATAATTTTTTTTTGTTAATGACATATTGTTTGTTTTGTCAAAAGCGGCAATGCTATTTCTAAGGAATTCGCCAATAGCAAAAAAGTCTTTAGAGTAAAGTTAAAAATAAGATTTTCCAATCCAGTTTAACTTTTTTTCTATTTAACCTAGAAGGGTAAACAGGAAGATAAACTTTTGAAAAAAACGATATGTTAAAGGTCAGTTTATTTTGACCATCAGTTAAATAAACATACATAAACTGGCTGAATTACCATTGTTCTAGTGAATCTAAAGTATAGACTTTTGACTCTCAGACATATAAAAAATGAATAGATATGATTGTACCCTGGCCTTAATACCTACTCGAAATGTCATGGAGTCTTTATACGTTATGAGAATTAATAACGAATTTTATTAACGAGTAATTAATAAATATACTTACCTACTGAAGGAGATAGATTAGGACAATGGAAAGATAGAGACTAAACCTTGACTAATTGAATAGACAAGGTAATCAAGTAACGACAAGACTGTAAAACTAATGAGCCTAAATTTACTTAACTGATAATTGCTCACTTTCTCTTCTTTAATTGATTTTTAATTTTTATCATCTTTTAGGTATATGTTTTTATATTTTTATTAAAGTTTAATGTCTATATTCTATTAGTATTTTGCAATTTTGTAATCTAAACATTTAGAGATTAACTTAAATTTAATTTCAATGGAAACGCTCAATATTTATTTGCTTAACGATAAGATTATTATTAATTAAATTAATATGTCTTTTAGTATACATAGTGTCCCATTAACTTCCGGTAGTGAAAGGCTATTTACTAGAAAAAAAAAGAAAAGGAAACATGAAATAGCAAAAGTGTAACGAATTTCAAGATATCGAACTCTTTTTTGAAATTATGTACAAAAATTGACATTTTATATTAATTTTTTAAATCGACTTCACGTAAGTGTATTTGAGAGGTTCTTTTCGTTTTTTAATTTTATTTTAGAGATTTGCAGAATATTGATTTAAGAAAAAAAATTCAAAAGTATCTAATCATTTCTTAGAAATTTTATTTTATAATTTCTTCTAATTTCGTTACAATTGTCTAGCTTGGATTAAGTGTAAGTCAACAAAAGTACATTAATATTTCAACTCGTAAATTTAAAAATAACACATTTCATCTAGATTCTGAAATGGTTTAAAACATACAGGTTTACTAATTAAAAACAACTCTTGTTGATAGTAAAATGTTAGTTAAACTCAATTTTTCTACGAATTATTAACAAGATCAAGTCGTAAATAAGAAAATATTCAGCTCTGTGAAAATACATGAAAATTTAAATGGAATATTTAAAATAACTTCACCAAATTATTTAATATGAATCTAGAATTGAATTATAAATTTTAAATGAACTCTTATTTGAAAAATCGAATTTATGAGTCACTTAAAATTGAATTTTAGTGTCATAGTATATTTTTTAATTATAAGTATAAGGAGTCACAACAGTTTTCCGACGTCAGTTCTTTTTAAAATTTATACACTACCTTGGAAGGTTTTATAAACAAAACAGTCTTAACAAAGAACATTATTTAATTTTTAATATAACAAATCTAGTTTTTTCCCTTAAAAATGAATTACTCATTGTTTGGCGAAATGATTTCTTTTTTAGAATTCATTTCAACATGACAATATATCGAATTTGTATTAACGAAGTTAAATATTTTGTTGTTTTATTTTATAAAATGTCGCTTTATCACTAAATGTGAAAAATGGATATGCGAAAGAGCTCATTTTCAACTATGAATATAAATGTGGCTGCAAAATGACCTGCAATCATAAACGTCTGCGGGTTGATTTGCAGACTAAGCTCTATCTTTTATGAGTAACATTCAATATTTGAATAACGGTTGGTCAGGGAAACGGATTATGCGGCTAGGTTCGATTTTATTGCAATCCCAATAGTCCGATTTAAATCTCCTAGATTTTTTCCATTGGGGTTTTGCCTGAAAGAAAAAGTCTACGAAAAATCTGTTAATAGTCGGGAAAACCTAATCCAAAGAATACTAAAAAAACTTTATGAAATAAATAAAGTTTAAAAATAACAATTATACTCAAACGTTAAGAATATAAAAAAAAACTTAGGAAGGTATAATTTTGAAAATATACTTTCAATTATTTGTCATTTTGTAAAAAACTTAATTTTAAAATAAAATCGCATATATAGGACGACCAAACTTAATCTGCATAATTTTACCAGCATGTTCTCCGTTCAAAAATAAAATAAAAAGTTCATTACAAAATGGGTTGAAAAATGCTTCCGTAACACACATATAATAATGAAGTGCATGTTTATTGTGAAAAATATTATTCAAATTAACATTGTCAAAAATAAAAAAAAAAGAAATGTCCATCAATACAGTACAATTCCAGTAGGTACATTAAATTTATATTAAATAAAAGTACGCTTAGATAAAATTTCAATAATATTTTTCGCAATAATCATGCACCTTATTATGGGTAGTTAGTATGCTAAATTTTGTAAACTTATATCACCTTGTTTTGGAGATATTTACAAAAATGCAACTTTAGCACTCTCTATTTGAGAGAGCTGTAACTCTCCCAGGAAGCATTTTTCGACTCATGTTGTAATGAACTCTTTATTCTATTTTTGAACGTAGAACACGGTGGTAAAATTATGCAGATTAAGTTTGGATCACTCAGTATATACGTACATTTTATCACCTTGGTAACTATTAAAGAAGGTCCGCTTACATCACTTGATTATCAACAAGACTTGTTTCTAATTAGAAACTTGCCTTCTAAAACAAAATTATAGAAATAAAAGAAAACCTCTCAAATACATTTATGTAGAAGCAATAAAAAAAACTAATATATGTATGTAAATTTGTTTTGTAATTTTAATAAAGAGTCAAGACTTTCAAGTGCGTCATGATTTTCCAACAATAATTGAAGTTTGCATTTTTTGATAGTAAATTAATATTATATTGCCTTTCATCACTCAAAAGATTATCAAAGGTTTACGTAACATCCTGTATAAGGTAAAAAAGAATAATTCTATATGATTACTACAAAGACAGAAAATAATATATAATTTGAATTCAACAATATGAATTAAAATAAAAATGTCATACTTTTTTAAGCAGGTGTGATGAAACACTTAAAATAAGCAATTTGATTAGCTACTAATTCCTGATTATTTCAGTATATAAGTAGGTACTTTACTTATTTATTTGCCCACTTTGTTGATCTTCTAAGCGACTATAAAATTTATTGATAAAATTTCTATCAAACACTATCTTCACGGGATGATTGTGCCTCATTCAAAAGATTTTTTTTTAAATTACAAAAATGGGAGGTTATTCAACTGCACTGAGCTTCCGTTCTAAATAATGATGATTAACACGTTAAAATTCTTTAAGCAAATTTACCGAAAATTAACCTTGACTCGACAATTTTGCTATAGACGGTAAAGTTCAAGCAAACTGGTTAAAAAACAATTAAATCAGTAGAAACACTTAAATTGGATACGGTATGACCAATTGGGAAATTTAAGAAATGGACAGCGAATAACGAACCTTTTTTTTATTTAGAAAAAGGGGATTGCACCTAAATATTTGTACGTAATTGGTATTCAAGGAGGATCGGGCAGGTTGACAAATAACAGCAACATTAAAGTTCATTGACGTACTTATAAACATATATTTAGATTTTAAGATTGTGCTAGGTGGCTTTATCTTTGCTTAAAATGATAGAGCCACTACTATCTAACTGTTTTTTACCAACGGGATCATCTAATGTTAGTCTATTTAATCAGTTTTGTTTTCTCAAGTTGCGTTTCAGCCCATTTTTTATGCAAAAATCTTATGTGGGTGTTTGATCGGCCCACATTTCCACTGAACGTCACTTTGATTATGGATAATTTTCCTGGAATAACATCGGACGTTTCCCATAATCAACACCCACATGGACTCCGAATTTATTCAACTTTTACACAAACAGTGACTTTGTATTTATTAATTTTAGTTCAAAATTATGCGAAAAACTAAAACAGCCTTAACACTTTTTGTTCATTTACATATTCAAAAACAATGTAAACAGAAACTTTTTTGCAATATTTTATTCAAATGCTATGACCAAATTAGGTGTGTACGGTCAGTGACTTCTTGTGCGAGGTCGTTTTGCTTACCAAATAAAATTTACCAATAATTAAAGACAAAATTATCCCGTTATTCCTACATGTTACAACACAGGCGCGAGTACTTCAATTCCTTTTACAAATTTTTATATTGACTGACTTACGACCTATGCTATACCTTGTAGGATACCTAATTATACGAGGGCTACAAGATAAGTGTTCCTGTTAGGGGAATAAACCTTATAATTATACATATATTTATATCATCAGAATTCCAACATTATTATACCATTAAAAAAATGTGATTTTCTAATTCCGTAAAATAAGCCTTTGTTACGAGAATGTTTCTTGGTTTGACGAAACAAATGTTTTAAACCAAGCCTATTTTCATATTTGGGAATAAATAAACATCCTAATAAGGCAAATCTGAATAATAGAGTGAATAAAACGGCAATTAACAGTATACTTCGGTCAGTTTTATTTTAGCAATTTTCAGAACCAAAATCCTGCTATATTATTCTGATGAACATCAATATTTTTCTTTGTCAAAAGAAGCCATTTTTTTCTATTTTATATCATTATTTTATTTTATTTTTATTTCTTATATTTCTTTTATTTTCTTACTTAGATTCAACTTCAGGTCGAATTGGTAAAGTACATAAAATTATCAATTTTCTTCTTTAAATACTAGAAGAGTTTAAAAAAACAATTGATCTTTCCGGTCGATTCTTTCGTTTTTAAAGTATAGTTATGAATCCATGTTTGCATAATAATGACGAAACGGTTTAGAAATCATATCTAAAATTCAAGTTGGATTCCGGTTTTCATTTATGGTAAACAAATGTAGGACTTATTTTATAAAATGTGTGAACCTACAATATTTTGTATTCAGTCAAATAAGATGTTTAAAAATTATCCATTTTTCGTATCCTCATTAGGTCGGGTAATTTCTATTTTATACCACATATAGTAATTTCTAGTCGCCTTAGATTGTGGGCGCTGTTCGTCGAAAACGAATGTTCAACTACAGTAAATAAATTCATTGAATTAATTGGTAGTTAGCCAAGGTGAATGGTCCTTTTTAATGATGTGTAATTTTATTCTAATTTCCTAACACGTCTTTCCATTAAAAAAGAATTAATCTGTGATCAATATTGCTCTTTCTTCATTATTACAAGCAAGCATGAACTTGTTTCAACAGCCTTTAAACTAAAACTATTATAAAATCATGTATTAAGTTTTAAATGACATTGTTTCGGTACTGTCGGTTTTAAGTCAATGATTCCATCTGAAAATGATATGAAGCTCTCCATAGATACTCTACTATACTGTATGTACATTTTAAAGTTAATGATAGAATTTTCTTTAAAAAATCATTTTCTCGATAAAAGGATGTAAAATTGAATTGATGTACCATAATGATCATTATGGATCTGTTGATTGACATAATTTAATTATAGTCTTATTATATTATATAGTTTTTTATCTATTGCATTTTTATATGTTCATTCATCATAATTGTTATTTTATATGACTCTCGGTATGAATGAAATACCTAAAATCACTCACAATGTCAATTCATTTTCTCTGGAATAATTGAAAAATAACTGGCAAGTGTTACCGAAATTATTATAATATACGGAAGTCGCTCTAAAAACATTTCCTGTGTTTAAATTGAAAAAAAAAATAGTTAATGACAAAACAAACCTAAACTCCTGATTTTATTTGGATGTGTTTTTTACACTAAATTCACGTAAAAGTGTAATTTTTTTATAGTTTTCAAATAAATTGTTACTCTTTGAATTGTATTAATGTAATTGCATTATACCAGATACATGAAAGCTTATATTTTGAGATTTTTATGAAAACGTAAACATGTTCATTAATAGAAACTCTAAATGGAATCAAATAAAAAAATATAAAACACAAATAATGATCAGTAGTGGGATCTCTGTTAATCTTCTGTCATCTAGATTCTTAGATCGCTTGTAACATCCTGTTGTTTTAATTGTGGCCTAAACCGCGGTTTCCGACCAGCCTTATGATTTGTCCCACATTTAGTTTCTTTAGGTCGTTTGGGCCCAAAGCATCTTTATACCAGATAGTGATTCTTTAAAATATAAGTTTTGGACAGCAACAAACAGTGAGGTCCCTGTCCTCACTCTCCCCTCCACACAACCGGCTGTTGAATTTTATTACACCTAACCGGCTGTTTAATTGAATGCTATCTTTACGGAAATATAAAAGCTTTTTCAACTATTTATATCAAGTGATTACCGCTGAACAATACACAATTATCTCGATACAAAAGATCCTCTAATAAAGAAACAGTCTTAATTAGAGAACTCTTGTAGCATTTATAGTAAATGATTAATAAAACAAATATCGAATTAAAAAAAAAGTAAACCTCATTACAAATCTCTTAATTTCAGTGCAGTAAAAGTACATAATAAAACCGCATGCTATTCGTTACTTTTCGATTGAGTCATAAGCCTATTAAGAAACATTCAGACACACCCATTACCACACATTCGATGATGATTAAACCTTAATTTTTACCCCACCAATAATTGACAAGAAATTTGCAAATACGTAGTAGTACCACCGTTAGTTCGGTGACTAAACAAATTTACCTTCTGCAACTACACTTTTTCGCAACACTTTCAAATGTCGTTGAACCGACTGATTCTCTTAGACTTCGAATTATTAGCCATTCTCTATATTATGAACTTGTTTTTAATTTTTAATGGTATGTGATAATCAATATGTGTCATCTACTAATATGTATTTTATTGTTGTAATGATGGTTTATATTTTATAAAATTAGAACATGATGTAACAACATAAGTACCAACCAATGAAAAGGTTTGTTAATCGGGGTCAGTTAGATTTATCATGCATGTATCAATATATGTATATATTTTTTTTTGAAGGTGAAAGGATCAAGTTTTTTGGCAACAGAGCATTGACATTTTACACACCTAAGTCGATCGAGACAGCAAGTTTAGAGCCTACACATTATAAGGATATATCTAAACGATCCATGTAAAGTCTTTTGTATTTTACATCGACGATGAATTGATTATTCAAATAAATATTAACAAGGATCCTTGATAGTCCATTAGAAATCCTGAGAAATTACTTTTTAAAGTGACGATACTCGGAACAAGGTTAAACCAATCACGCACAAGAAACAATGATGATGCTGAATCCTGAATATTGAAATCGATTGTTAGCAAATAAAAAGTGTTTTTCATGCCAATCATTAAAACAAACCGACTGTTTATTGGTAGACAAGTTATCAAATTTCCGTGAAGCTACAAAATAATTATTATTTATTTCTTATTAACTAAAAATTAAGTTGATTAATTGCCATCACGAAAATGTGAAAAACAATGTCAGCAACCTAATAACATTAAAATGTAGCTTCTACATTTCACCACATAATTAAGTCACATGAATAAATGATAAATAATAACGAGTATCAATGATATATACATGTTAACTTGTCAGCGTTTACGGCTCATGTAGCATCAAGTCGAGGACTTTGGCTTTTCAAAGAAGATCAAAATACAAGACATCTTGTATTGAATGAATCGCTTTCAGACCATAACAATAATTTTCCCAGTGGCATTATTATTATTATTATTATTATTATATTCTTAGAATATGCGATAAAATTTAGATTCCTTATTAGACTCTCAAAACAAAATAGAAAGAAAGAAAGTGAAGAAAATCTGTTGAAGCATCGCTTTCAAAAGCAAGTTTATCTAAGGGAATACGACGATTTATTTGTTTCAACAATAATAATAAAATATATTATTTATTTCTTGACAACCTCCACTTCCGGGATGATGAGAAGCACTTTTGAGTTCGTGATGGTTTTTGCAAATAAAATTCACTGAAGAGTAGCGTAATTCTATGGCAGACTTCATAAAATATAGAAAATAAACTAACAACGGTACTCGTCGGGTAAAAATTGTTATTCATTATTTATTATGTTCTAGAGCGTTTATATAGTAATATGTAAAACTTACTTTATCACATTAAAGTAAGGTAAGGTGAGATTGGGCTAGCACTAGTTTATAATTAATTATTAATGCACTAATTGTAAGAGTAAATTAATATTAACCAAACTTTACTTTTACCTTTAATAAGAATAAATACGGTTTAAAGTCAAATAGTATCAAAGTGATATAATTTCTTATATGGCCGATAATAAATATATCTATTATTAGTTAAAATTACATAAAAATTCTAGGTAAATAACGAATGATCAGAAGAAATATACGAATGTTCAAGTATTTCATTTGTTCTAAACCATACAATTGATATTTGGAGGAGTCACATGTGTAAATACTCATATAAATACACAAACATATTGGTTTCCATCCAATTTTAATAAATTATTGTTTTTGCAAGCTAGAAAACTTTATTTTATTCAATTAGTAGACTTGAAACGAGGACAGATTGTAAGCAATTCTCAAATTGCCATTTTTTGTCTTCGAATATTGCTAATAAAGTTAGAAGTTATACGTCGAATTGTACTTTGAATATGTAGTTTCGAATCCACTATGAAAATTAATCGCTTGGGCTAAATACATTACTATTTAAATATGATATAAGAAAATAATCAACGCAGGATAATTTTGGTGACACGGATAGATCCTTTATTCTATGAAGAAGCTGTACTGGTACTTTCAGCGGTTTAAACTGTTTTTAACGAAAACCAGAAGAACCAAAAAGCGATTACGGACGTCTTAACAGGATATAGTTTACGATTAGTCAAATATTGTTTGGAATTAATGGGATTATGAAGAAAAGAGGTAAAAAATGATCACTCATGGGATTTTTTAGTTTGTCAGTCTAAACGATTCAAGGTTTCGAATATTCGTATAGAACATGTAGAAACTTACTTCATTTATAGAGTGTTTCGGAATTGTGTTACTAAACTGATACGGGTAATCGATTAGAAATCCAAAAATAACTATTATAGTTTGTATTTGTGTAATTGGACTGCGTTATGGTATAAAAACCTATCAAACGATATAATTTTCGAAATTAAAATTTTGGTATCATTGGATTCTACTCGATAAGACGAATCCAACGATACCAATAACTTGATTTCGAAAGTTATATCGTTTGATAGGTTTTTGCATAATGCCGTCTAATTCTGAGATCCGACACTTTTGATATAAAGGATGTTAAACTTTTTTTCGTAAACATAGATATGTTCAATGTATTATTAAATATGTATATCGCATTACTAATAACAAGTTTTCTTAAACAAGATGTACTTTGGAGGTTTTACCCTTTTTTAAGCACCAAAAAATCAAATGACTGAGTTGCATGTAAGTAGTATGCTCTATAAGATACTAAAATATGATTAAGCCTATTGAATTTACTACATTTAAAAGTATAAGAATACCAATTTGATATTTATATTGATATAATTTGATGAGAAAAATAAAATAAAATCAAATATCTCGTTTCCTAGGTATGACGAATTTTAGAAAAATAACTTTCTTTATACAAACTGTACCTATTTATTTTCCGATATTGTATTGCTCGTATCGATTTGACAACACAAATTCCAAGTTTCTTGTACTCGTAAATCAATTAAAATAAATCGGATAAGAAAACTCTTCGTGCATATTTTGGTACTTATTGACAAATGGGCGTTGTGAAATAAAAAAAAAAATTAATTTGTAAAAATCTCATAAATCAACAGAAAACTGTTTTGCATGAGCATGATCACTACATCTTCCTCATTCCAAAGTAATTAAAATTCCTTTACGCATCTAATGATTTAAATATTTAAAACAGAAAAATGTTTACCATAAATAAAATAGTATTCCTTTCTTGGAACATGTAATTTTCTAGAGTAGGTTAATCAATTGATCGATATATCCTCGTATATTGATTTTACACATACACATACAAACATAATATAGGTTGACCTTTCAAGGTCCGAATGCAATCATCATCATCATCATCATCAGCCATCAGCAATATTGGCAATAATTGCAATAAAACAGCGCAGTTAATTTACGATATAATATAACATAGATATGCGTACTATACTCTCCTACGCACTGTTTCCTCTATACATACATCCATATAACAAGATAAAGTCAATGGTTTAACGGAAGCAGAGAAAGTGGAACAGAAGTATTGTTTAAAGCGAAAATTGTTCGAAAAGAACCTTGATCTAGTATGAGTTTTGTAACGATACAGTATTATACGTTTGTGTTTATAATCGTTCCTAAATAACAATGGTACTCATATTACATCATAAATGAGATTTGTGTAAAAAATTATATGCCCTGTGTACAGGTTTCTTATAATGAGTATCGTTTAATTGAAAGATAGTTTTCAAATATTAATTTAAATAATGTTCATTGTATTAAGGATATATTTTTTATGTGTATGAAATGTTAGATATAAACTGAAGTGTTAAAAATCAATTATATACAGAACTGTTCCAGTTCATGTATCAGAAACAACAAAAATTAGCTTTTGATAAATCTCAAATCAATTCAATCTTGTATGACAATTATTTGTCGCTTCTAACATGCCTGACTTGTTATTTCATAAAATAAAAGTTGTTATCAGGTATATAGCGATTTTTCTCAGTTGATTACCTTTGATGAACCTCAAACAAAGCAGAGAACAAGTTCAATTTAATTTTTTTTTGTTGGATGCTCAATGAGCTTCAAGAACTCCGTAAAAAATATACTGAAAGAATGTAATACAATAGATATTTTTGACAATCTCGTTTTTCGAACGATTTGAACTTGATGAAACTGATCGACCATGAGTCGTTAAATGCGGTATCAGTGAAGGTAAAAGTAACGTTCCTGTAACGGGATAAAAATTTTCTCACAGCCATGAGAGCACGGGCAACGATAGCAAGTGTAATGTGTCTTCAGAATCTAAACCCGTTGCTGTTAAAAGATCATACATTTATTAAATTTAACTAAAATTAACTTATCAGGAGACTATTCATAAATAATTTTAAAAAATATTATAAAAACAATGAGTGAATAAAATTTAATTATTTTCTTCTACATTTTTATTTTATGTTCGCATTGTGGTCGGCTTAACAATAAACAAGATCAAAAATCAATTATTAACGATCATCGTGCGAAAAATAGAAAGTTCCTGTTTCTGGCTTTCAATTGGGATCCACTTCTATAAAGATACCATTTTAAATTTAGTTTAACAATTAACGTTTTAGGTCACCAATCAATATGATATAGTAATAACTATTTCAAAGTTTGTCTTAATACAGCTGCATATTATTTATGAACACCCTACATTAAAAATGTACGGGTTTTCCTTGTTTTGCGCACGTAAACATAAAGCTCTATATACACATACAAACTAGTCAATCTCCAACTACACAAAAGTGCTTAAACTCTCTTTAAACCTATTATTGTTAACAACCAGTCAATCTGTTCTTAAATAATAAAATTATGCTTTTACGTCAATTAGAAGCAACTGGAACCAGTTGTGATGTCGATTAATAAAGCTTTGCCCCAAGAAGAATTTTCAGATTAAGTTTATTCAAGGTGTCATACGACGAATATGGAATCGATATCACCAAATGGATAGTAACAGTAGCTATGGGTAAATAAGAAAACATGTTACAACCCAAAGTCAAGATTGAATCAGAGTTTTCCTTGTAAGAAAGTCTGATTTAAATATATATTTACACCTGATAAAATACAGTTTTTTCAGGCAAGTTAGTAAAATAGTGTCAAAATGTTAAAATGTTAAAAACAAATAAAAATGCATATGGGCATGTAAGAATTATAACTTAAGAGCAAGAATACATTTTGTACATCAATTGTTGATTAGAGCAGTCAGTTATTGGATTTGCCAGGGACTTTTTAATATTTTCAGTATCTATTGTAGGCGTTGTTGAAAATACTAATTTTTTTGTTTTCAATTAACAGAACAATGATACTACAAAATATTGAGACAGTGTTATAAAACCATGAATATCTAATATTAAACGTCGATTAAATCTAGTAATAGGCGAAGTTTTGTTCTATTGACGCTAGTGAACATCCATTATGAGAGAATTGTAAAGCTTAAATGAACATCAGGGAATAATTGAGTGACCATTCTACTTACCGAACATAAATTGTCTCGATAACATTGGGGCTAAAATTTCTTAACAATTAATCATCATTGTTGTCTTATACAGTCCAATGCCGGTCAAAAGGCAGTCTTAAAGATTTTCATTTTCTCAGAAATCAATGGGATTCAGTTTCCAATCTCTAGTACCTCTAAATGTATCTGTGCAAAACGTAAAATTATGTGCGGAAACTTGTGCAAATGTGAATGGTCAATTTTAAATCTTTAAGTTTGGATGCAAATTTAGAAATATTGCCTTGAAGAATAATTTCCAATCTCACCTTCTTAGTTTATGTAATATCACCCATATTCTCTTGATATTCCTTTTTTTCTCTTTTTTTAATGTTAATTCTTCGGCAATGGATGTCTACAATGAGAGAGTGGTTTAGTTGAACACATTCCTTTTGAGATATGTTGAATAATTGGATCAAAAAGTTAATTACAATTTTTTAAAAGCTGCCCAGAACGGCTAAATCAATTGCAAAATCTTCACAATTTAAGAGTAATCGCGTTATGGTGAATTGGAATGCTGTACTGAATGAATACATTCATTATAATTTTATGATTATTTTTTCTACATACAGTAAGAACTAGGAACGGTCACACGAAATATTAAATTTTAAGTAAAAAAAAAAGATGAGATGTTTTTGATAAAAACGGTACAAGTCCAAAATTTAGTGAAATTATGTTAATGGTTCCATCTTTTACAAAATTTTGAACAGTATACGACAATAAAATAAATATCTACAAAAAGAGATCAAGTGTTTTGTTATCACACATGAAAGTATCGATCAGTTCGCGGAAAAGGAGCATGAGCATCTACAGTTTTATTGAAATACATTTAACAAATATTTACTTATTTAACTTGATACGATCTACAGAGATATATTGCTTTAAATAAAGTAGAGAAACTCTGTGCGTTATTATCGTAAAAAGGACAAAAACAAATATATCGTTTTTTGCCTTTTCTGGAAATTTTTTGCTTTGAACTCTGTTATTTTTGTAAAACTCACTTAAAATGCAAATTCGATAATAAGGAAAGTTCGTAAATTTTTATTTTTTCCGTTAATTTTTTTGTTAATTTACTTGCAGTCAGTCAAAAAAGTCTCCATATATTATCTTTATTGCGCACATTTTGTTAATTATTTTTAACAACTCAATTGAAACTATGAAAAAGCATACATACATATTTAAAATAAATATTAACAAAACAGTATTTATAAAATATTTTATTAAAATGTTATATTAGAAATCAATAAATTGTTAGAAATTCATTGCAACATTCACAATTATAATTTTTCCTTGATTTAGTAAATAGAAAATAAATAGATGCTTTTCAGTCCTATTGTGAAATATCTGAAAAAGCAAGGAGATTTTAAGGAAAAATGTATTAAAAATTCAAGAAAAAATTTGGCAATATTTTTGAAAAATATTTGTTCTTAAACCCTAAAAAATCTTTTGCCCAGAATAGGTAATCGAGAATATATAACCTGGAAAAGGTCCTGTATTTCAAAAGCCAATCCTAAAAAATCATTAGTTTATGCCATGATCTATGTTTCCAGATCTCTTATGTTTCAAAAAAACATAATTTTTAGTAAGAAATCTAAATTGAAATTTTTTGGTTCGAATTACAGACTGACTTAATGAAAAAAGTGTGGATATATTAAATTAAACATAAAAAATACATTTTACTGAGAAATAAGGTAACAAAAGTGTTCTGCTTTACGGTCCAATGTAGGGGTATAAAATCTGTTTTATACATAGTTTTATTAATAATACGTAAACAGTATCTTAGATAAAATAAACAGAAATAAAGAGTTTGAGCTAGATTCATTTTGCAACAGGTCAATGATTCAAAACATAATGCAAATTTGGTGAAGGAATTGATGATCAATAATGTGCAACAACACCTGTAAATTTAATTGAAACGGCGTGTTCAGATTCGAAAATACAATTGTATCAATAAAGAGATCTTAAAAAATATAATAATTTAAGCGGGGAGAACAAACCTAAAAATTGCAAAGACTCATTTTTGGTCAATGTCAAAAGTGATAGTGCTAAAAGAAATTATAATTATTGTAAATCAATTAAATTTTAGATTTTAATATTATGTTAATTTATTATTCTTAATTGACTTTTTTTAAATGACTTTTGTAAATATTCTTTTTATTATGACACAATGTTTCGTTTACAAATATGGTTTTATTAAATTGTAAATTGATAAAGCTTCAGTCACTATTTTCAACATGAGAGGTATAGATTTGCAAAATGGATTTTGTAAAAATTTACATATGTATTTTTCGTATAATCAAGTAAAATTAAAAAAAATATATAGGTATAATGCAGTTTGCAAATCCTCTATGGACAAAATACTTTATAAATGTCATAAGTGGTTCAAAATAAAACATAAACAGATTTTTTTTACCTAATGGGTTGTATGAATAAAATGAAGTAAATACTTTTACTTCAAAATTTTGAAAGAAATATTGGAATTTTTATGTGGCAATATATGAACTGACACATGGTATGAAAAATTTCTCTCGAAATTTTGAAGTAGAAGCATTTACTTCATTTTATTCATACGATCCAATATGTCTTTACTTCATTTTTTTAATATTGTGAGTATTATAAATGAATCATTTAAAAATATTTTTCGGATATATTAAATGGAAATGGTGTAAAAATTAAACAACTTTTATATTAAATATAAACTATAATTAGTCAGCTTTGTATCCTAGGAATTAGTTACCAATTATTTAATTAATTAATTAATTAATAATTAGTGAATTAATTAGTTCAAACATTTTTTTAACAATTTATTTTGTCAAAGTAAAACTTAGATTACGTATATTTTTATTTGCAAAAGAAAAATTATCATTAAATGACTTTATTTTTCATACAAATAATATTAGAGTCAAGCGATTTGAACAGCTTCAGCTTTAGCCAACTTTAACAGGTTTTATTTATTTTTTCTTTTGTTTTTCTCATTTGTTTTGTTTGTCTTATTTAATGCGAAATTCAACAAAAAATGTCATATAAAAATCTGAATAATCCATTTTTTTTCAAAAAGGTATTATAAAATAACAATAAAAATAAATATCTGCATCATGTAAATATGAGTAACTGTGTTACTAAGAGTATTTTAAGCAGATATTCTTTCAATGTCACCGCTACTAATCAAAATAAATATATTTTTCAAAAAACGTTATGAGAACAATCAAATATTTTTTTAACTTCAACAATACCTATTGAAATTATAAATTAACAAAAAAAAACATGTTTAAACAATTAAATGTTCAAATTGGGCCCATTTCTTTTATTGACAATTCATACATACCTTTCAACAATTAAGTAGGACAAATATAGGCAATATTACGTTAAAATCTGCTTGGCTCTGCATTGAATTAGTTAATAATTTATTTATATTGCTCTACCTATATTTGCACTATATAAACTAAAGTTCAACAACAAGTTTCGTCTGATTCGAAAATGGAACTGATCATCAGCAATTATTACTATTCGCTAGAATACGTATTACTATAAATAATAAAAATTTAACAATAATGCATTTCTTGACCTCGAGAGCAGCCTAGCAATGTTAAATTATGCTTGGCTGCAGTGTACAGTAGTAGTATACAATCCAGATGGTAAATCAAGTCATATTTACATTACACATACTAGTCGAGTTAATTAAATTTACATTCGACCAATAAAATTTAGATAGTTAACGATAATAGTCTAGTCTGTTAAAAAAAACTTATCAGATAGGTGACATTGGCACAAAATATGAACTTATGCATGGTCAATATTCCATTTTCGAAGTCAATTATACAAATGTAAACACCATCCTGAAACATTTCGAGGAATTATGCAAATGCATGTTTACCATAAAATAAAATTTGGGAATTTCCATTGCCATATTGATTTTGAATAAGGTGCTAACAATGTTTCGGAACAGTTTCAGTTTAATACTTCTTCTATTTAATGTCTCGAATTTACAAATTAAGAAAAAACAATGATATAGAATAAATACAAGGGTCATCCTATAAATAAAAAATTTGAAAAGTTTTAATCTTGAAACGGATTAGATTGCCTTCAATCCGCACAATATTTTAGGGATATTGGAATTTTGGTAATGAGCTCTAAATAGCTATTAGATCATAAAATTCGTTGAAAGATTACACGCTACGAAACACATTTTGGATTGTTATTGAAATATGGAAATACTAATGTGAATAATTTTTACAGGTGTATAGATAGGTTTTAAAAAAAATCCTGTATAAATCTGCAATATAGGCATATTGAATGTAACAGTGCAATATTTTAATTCCTATTACATATTCTACACGTATTTACATACGTAGTATAATAGTGCCATCTAATATGAGACAATTAAAATTGAATTACGAATATGAACGATATCGAAAAACGAACAAGATTCCAAATTCTATTTTGTCAATAATGAAGAAAACGAGAAAAAAATCAACAGTGATTTCGACTCTACCCGAAGGAATTTTTAAAATGTCGATTTCCAACAGTTAACTCTTTAAAATATCTTTGGTTAAAATCTGCTTCAAAAGTTCAACTTAAGATGCTTGTAAAACGGGTTGAAAGTTGCTCCATTACTGACCAAATCTGTTGTAGGTCTCTTTACAGACCAAGTTATAGACCCTATGGAAGAAGTTTATTTTCTTCAAAAATTACATTTTGTGTCTACTTTATTATTAACTTATCTAAGAAAGATACATTGAAAAGAAGAGTATCGAATATGAATTAATTCTAGAAAGCACATGCTTTATTACGTATTCATCATATTTGATAACTGTCATAAATCATTCACTTATTAAAATTGATTTGCATCTTTCAATACATAATATACTGTTAAACCAGTTTCTTTTGTGGTTTTAATTCTATTTTATATCGTTCTATATGGACATAGCCAGGACATTTAGTACCCTAGTAATTTAGGAGGGATTTTGAAACAAAATTTCTTTCAATCATCAACAATGATAAAATCATAAAGTAAATGAACAGTTAAATTCTTGATAATGGAGGACTAAAAAAGTAATAATTTATATCAAAAAGAGGTCCCATATTTAAAATAGGATCTATTAATATGTACGAATATGTACATATTTAAGACGTTTTTAAAACATTATGTTATGTAATAGGTGAATGCACTTTTACGATATTGTCCACTATCTGTAATAAATTGGGAAAAAAATACTATTATATAATGTCCATTTTTGTGAATTGAAAGGAAGATTTCTCCTAAAAGTGACATTTTAATGAGTCTTATTGCAAATAATCTGTTCTGGTAATTTCTTCCCTAATACATTTCTAATTTCAAAACGGCACAGTATGTAAGTGTTAAAAATTGATTCGACAATACGCCAACCAATTCCATCTAAAGAAGGACACGGGTAATTTTTGCCGTGGGTTAACAGTAACTCAGTGTAAACGACCTTAGTGTTATTTGAGCGCCTTTCACGAGTCGCGGATGATGAGTTAGAAGAGTCCGCACCAGCTGCGCCTTGTTCTTCTTTTTTAATGACCATCAGTCGGCCATCTTCATTCATTGATTATTTCCCGTCAAAACTTTCTATTCTGATATGAAAAATGAATTTGCAACAATTGTTGCATAAATCAATTGCTTCTTCTAAAAACATGGAGACGTCGTATTACGAAACGTCGCAAGGGACGATAATAAATGGCATGGAACGAAACGAAAAACGCTTTCTTTGTAATTTCCTGGGCGGTTACATTGTTATTGTTATTTATACGGTACTGATTCGGTACTATTATTTGATTACTAAAGTGAAACCGACACAACCGATAGACAGTCCTTCTTGTTCATGCGGGTTGATTATGTCTAGTTTCGAAATAGGGGAGCATTACAAAATATTCACTTTTTCACAATAGAATGACACTTTTTACGTTATATCAACAGAAAGAAATTGAAAATGAACGATTGTACGATAAAAGACTAAAAAAAATTACTTTTGATGGAGTACGAAGATTTTCTAATTTTCATTTCTTGTTCAGTTCTAAAGGTTAAGTACTGTCTGGTTCGGTGCGACCTCAATTCATGGATATGGAATTTCGCAAGTAGTTTCAACGATAAATAGACCTTTCTCTTCACAATAAGCAAAG
Organism: Hypothenemus hampei; assembly: GCA_013372445.1. NCBI lineage: Eukaryota > Metazoa > Arthropoda > Insecta > Coleoptera > Curculionidae > Hypothenemus > Hypothenemus hampei. The sequence goes on along the minus strand of JABRWK010000381.1, from coordinate 8,031 downwards.
AAAGAAATAACAAAACATTATTAAGCATCAATTGAGAGGAAAAAACGGTTCATTAATTCTTTCTTAACTATAAAGAAAAATATTTAAATACATACAAATAATTAAACAAATGTGTTTAGATAAATTTACAAAACATAGCAAATAACATAAAGACTTTTAGTTATAAATAGTATTTAAATTTATTAAATGTATATTAATACAGAATCTCAAATAAATACTAAAAAATTATGGATATTCAAATAACATTTAAAATTTTGTTACATTGCAATTTTTTAACCTTTCCATAATTTTTCTCCATTGATTAATCATTAAATCAGACTGAATTGTCTTACGGAACTGTTTAGGTAAAAAAAAAATATAGGAAAGATGAATCGAAGAATTATCGAGATTCTGAGACTCAGAGTTATTGTGCCGCTTCAGAATCGATACATTACTCTTTCAGGTCAAAGAGCTTCATTTGAGACTTGTAGGATGGTAAATAGGCGGTTTTTAATGCTACTGAAACTGCAAAATTAATTCCAATGATACGTAAGCTTTCTGGGGTTAATTTAAGGTCAAAACACCTTTTTGAACAAGTTATAGTATATTGCAAAACAAACGTGGGAGATTAGTTGGGCTGTATACTATGAAAGAGAGTCAGAAGAATGGAAATCCGTACTTTTTACGGATGAGTTTCATTCTGCAGATATTACGACAGCCGATGCATACGTGTTTGGTCCAATTCGTCAGTAAATACCCAGAAATCATCTATTTGTATAAGAAATTCAACCATTTCACGGGTCACAAGATCATTTTCAATCTAACAGTGAGGTATAAATTTGTTTTGATGAACACACATACCTATTGATCTACATAGAAACATAACCAATGAAAATTATAGAGAGAAAGTTACTAGCAATGTAATTGATTATTTTCAGCCTTCTCTCGACGATGACGCCCTTTTTTCATACAACAATGTACTTCCATTAGAGTAAGACAATGTAGAGAAAAATAGCATATCCCTAATTTTCCGCCGTCCCGATCTTAACTATATTGAATTTGCCTGAGATTAAATCAAAAGAACATAATATGAGCATGGACTACATCCAAAATCTAATTGCCAATTAAAGCAGACATATTATTTTTAGTGTTAATAATTCTCTATTTTGTTAAATAAATGTTTAGATATGAATATGTACTATTTAATTTTTTTTAATTTCAGCAATCAAAATACTTTAATCTCTAATTGGCATGATATTCGTAATATCAATAAATAAATACATATTCCTATTTAATATTTGCTAAGATTTGCGACTTCTAGAAAACTAGTGTCAACAATTTTTACCAAGAACTATAGTGGCAAACATACGGCCCGAAATATAATATAAACACCTGTTATCTAGTACACATTACTGACAACTATAAATGAGTATAACATAAAACAGCATGTTACTGAATCGCATCATGATTATGGGATCGGGAATACACATTCTAGGAAAACAGCATGCTTAGTGGTTACAATGTAATGTGTTCGTTTATAGTATACCCTCCGTATGTAAACATTTGCTAATGATTTAACATAGTATGGACATGTTTGCTATAAGCATGCTCCTTTTATTCAATCCGGTCCAAATACAAAACTAGTTTGTCCTAAAATATACCATTGTATCCTTTAGTGGTATGTAATTTTCGTGTACTATTTCAGTAATGCCTTACTAGGTAACTTGTGCTCAAAAATGATATAGTTTTATACTCATAACTAACAATTATGTACTCGGTCTTTGGTGTGACAACTAAGCAGATGATATTTCTGAGCTTTTAAATTTCGTGCATACTAATTTTATATTTCAAACGATACAAATTGAAGAACTATACTTCACTAGCAAATATTACTTATAAAGCGCAAGCTATAAATGAGGATTTGTTTACTAACATGTGTATTCCCGACCTAACGAAACCATTTCACGATTTACACGAAAATTTCAGAATCGGAATCGAAAAAAAAGAAGAGATAAGAACACATATTTTTCTTTTAAAATACGCACAACCTTTACATTATGGTAGAATTTCAACATTGTTATCATGTGTAAGTATGAAAAAATGTTTATTGAATCAATGATTATAGTGGTGAGATAATAAAAAGCAGGTGGAACAAGCTTTTAAGTGGTCCATACATACATATATATATATATATATATATATATATATATATATATATATATATATATATATAT
>JABRWK010000380.1:27662-54159 GCA_013372445.1 Hypothenemus hampei | reverse complement strand
AATTTCTTGTAATGAAAAGATGACTAAAAAATTAAATTAACATATTGTACAGGGCAATATGTTGCAATATATCTAAATGGTAGCATGTTTTTCATCAAAGTTTAACGTCTTCTGTGGGTAATACCAAGTGGCTGAGAAATATAAAAACTGTACAGTGGATTAGTCTCATGTCTCCTTTTTGAGTTTACCATGTATCCAGTAAATACAAACAATGATAATTTTGGGCTAATTTTGCCCGGCAGCTGAATAAACTTCATTTGGAAAAATGCAAGATGCCCTGAAAAATTGAATATATCTGGAATGGTACAACATAAATGGACGATTAAAAAAACAAAGTACTCAGGAGAGACCAGACTACATCACTGCATGATCTGTGGATGCCTGAGCTACCTGACATTTCGCATAGAAGACGTGAAACTTTGATAAAAAAACGTGACACTATTTACAAGCCCTGTACAATATGTTGGTTTTCTTTTTTGGGCATCTCCTCGCCGCAGGATATTCACCCATAACAGGGCTCCAATTGAAAAAAAAAATCATTAAAAATCCGACCAGCGGTCGCCAAGAATTATAGTCTTAAAAAAATACATATTTTAGTCATATCCTTAACTTTTGTTGAGCAGTTTATTAATTATATATACAAACTGATGAAACTTTTACTGAATTAGATATTAATTCCACTACTTCAAAAGAAAGATAAGAATCAATATTTAACTCAATAAAAGTTTTAACTAAAACAAAACCTTTATTCATTGGAAAAAAATTTAGATTTGGAAGACGATGCTTCTCATCAAATGACACAAACCCACAGTAAGTTATCTCTTAAGTCAGGTTTGGATCCGGAAAATGAAATCCATAAATTATATCTGTTGGAATTGTATTCGAAAGAGAAATAATTTAATAATTTTCCATAAGTTTTGATAAAATAATCTTGCTTTTACGTTAAAAACCTTATTTTCTACTAAAATTTCCATTTATTGTCTGGCAATTAAATAAATAGTAAACTTATAACGTAATCGGATCTAAGAAATTTAATCCGTTCAAATATTAAATTGAAATAAACCGTAAGGCTCAAGCAGCGCATTGCTGAGTAATTTTTATTTCAACTTAAATCTTTTCAGGTTAATTTACGTCGTATTATTGTTTCAACTTAATAGAATTTGTAATACTTGCAGAGTGACTAAAATGAAAATATTTATTTTAATACGTTGTTCGTCCTGTAGAGATTAATGAGTATAACATATTTGCGCCCTTTACAGTCGATTTCGGCCGGTTCATTAGGAATTTAACACAACGCCCGACTCGCCAACCCGGAATTAAATTTCGAAATCACGCCGCTCATAAATAAATTAATTCTCATCCAGAAAGTTCAATTTAGGAAACGATTTGTCGATTTTTCTCTCACATTAATGTCATATTCGTATATGATATTTTTCTGATAGAACTCTTAGTCTTTGATGAATAAAAATAAAACTTTTGCTTCCGCTCGCCAAAGTATAAAGCACCCTAGATTCGGCTTTGATAATTAACTTATTTTCAGACATTAACGTTCATTTCTCAAAGTTCATGCGGGTTCATTATTTAATAGTCAACCGTCTGACGCTTCGGGCAACCCCTTTAGAAACGTCAACCATTGAATACTTTTGCTAAATGTCAGGAAATAGTAAGAAAAAGGGGCATCATATTCAAGCGTGTTGTGGAACATTTTTAGTTTTACCGATTTAAAAGCCCATCGGCAAGTAGGGCATGTTAAGTGTGTTGTAACGCTTCAGCCTCGAATTCCCTAAAGGCTTTCTAGACAGGAGCTGCAGATTAAATTTCCTGGAATCCAGATGTCCTTCAGAGGCGGTAATAGACAGGTGACATGGGATAAGTGTCAATTGACCGAATAGCCGTTGTTGATATCAGCTCTGGTAATAGAACTTAGATGAATATAAAAATGTTATAAACATGCATAAATAATTTTCAAGCACCGACATTAATTTTCCGTATAAAGAGAAATTTCTTACTTATAATTGGCCAGTAGTTATGAATCAAACTGGTAATATTTGTCTAAACCCTTTTGGCCAGTTTAGTTAGTTAATTAGGTTTACATGATGCAGTAGAAATGTCGCATGCTGTAATGCAGCGGTATTTCGAGGATTAAAGCAAAAGCCTGCTTACTTTAATCAGATGACGTTATGGTGATGGAACACTCGGCTCAAACGAAAAGTTACAAATTATTTCCATAGCTCAGAGCAAGAATACGAAATTAATTTGTTACATTTAGACATGGTGGTCAGCTAATTTGTTAATTGGGTTTTGCCGCAAAGACAATGAGAATTTAGTTGAAGCCACTACAAAGACTATGTATGCTATGTAAATGTATGTAGAAAGCTAAAATCTAGGAAACAGTTGAATTGTAATACCCTGTTTAATATCGAGTTGTCTCTAATTCAATAGGGGGCAAACTTCAGTTTAGTGTTAATAGTGAAACGCAAATAATACATGAATTCAAAGTGCCATAGAAAGTTGAATTGTTAAATAAAATTACTCAGGCCATCTTAAGATGGTCCTAGCCTGGGGATATTTTCTTTTCAAAAGATTAATATTTGTTTTTCATGACTTTTATATACAATCCCGCTTCACTTCGTTAGTGCAATGTTCGTATTATATCGTAAAGCTTTTTCTCATTAAAGAGTACAAGCGTTTGCTCTCGTTCTTTAAAAAAAGCTGGAGCTCGAGCTCCTGTTAGGTCGGTACTTACAATAGAATTTTTTAATCATGAAAAAAGTCTTGTACTTCAAGAAAAAAGAAAATATGTAAATTTGCGGTGTCTTGGAAAAAAGTCAAATTACGAATTTCGATTCGAAAAAAGACCTAAGGAAGTATACAATGCGCTGAGTTTAAAGACGTTACGCGGGATTTCGACAAACAAAAACCATTAGGGATTATGAAAATTGACTCCAGGGAGAGATTCAGCATGAGAAATGTTGCCATTTGTAATTTAATATTCAGAGATGAAAGAAAAATGTGTACTTTTATTTACACTTCAATGGGAATACTGTATAAATCATCCCTGGTGATTACCAATGAAAAGGTTTGACAATTTACAAAAGGCATTTTTATCTTATTACTTAGATGGCTTTAAAAATCTCTACAGCATCTTGTAAATGTAATATTGACAATTTCTAGTCTCTATGCACTACATGCATTTTGTATATTTTATTCATTAGGTTTAACCACCCAATTGGGACTATGAAAAAACATATGTAAAATAACAATTGAAGTTTTACGAATACAAAATTTAATAAAACAATATTTGGAAAAAAATTGTTATACGTTGCATTATAATTAAAAAAACAAAAACTATACCAAAAAAATTTACATATATTTATTAATAATGAACATGGCATTCACGGAATATTTAGATATCTTCAAACGTTAAAAAATAAGAATAAACGTTATTAAAATTTAGACCTCCGATGCCCTTTAGCTGTTCTGACATGCTAAAAATTATTTTTCTGAGATTCCTTCGGACATGTTTTACTATATTTAAAATATTCTGTTTTTAGCTGTTCTGTATTAGGAAAATTGTACAATTTTGGAACAAGCCATTTTAACTCATTCCACAAATGTTTAATGGAGTTAATATCGGGATATTGCGAATGGATATGAAGCTGCTGTCGCACGTTATAAATCGTCAATTCACGCACCTAATTTGGGCTCTATTTTGAATCGTTATCGTATTGAAGATTTAATCTACCTTTGAGTTATAATTTCTGCATACTTTATCTATGTTTTATTTTAAAGCATTGTGATAAATAAGGATTCTTTGTATCACTAATAAAGCTCAAGTTTTCTACCCATTTCCCTTTCAAGTGGACATGCATCCTCAAAAAAGAACAATTTCATTGACTTGTGTCATAGCAGAATAATTTTTTTAATATTTCATGTAATACAAAGTCTTCTTAGGAGAAACCAATGCGGCTCTCAGATCCGAAAGGTCTTAATTTAGATGCGTTACTAGATATTATGGTTTCCCAAGACTTAGGAGGTCTGGAAACGTACACCGTAGCAAACACTAACCATTTCTTATTAATGGCGCGTGAAATATAGGGTTTTTCCTGGTCATACGTATTCGAAAATCCTCTTTGTGCAAAATATTTCTTACTGTTTATGAACGAAACTGTGTGTTATGTCAAAAATATTGTTAAATTTTTTATACAATTTTTTGTATAATTTTGTGAAACATTTCTTCTTTCTCTGTAGTTTGTTGAAGCAACACGAACAGTTCGACATTTTTTAATAATCGTTCAGCTTATATCGGTTTACATTATATTAAACTCCATCCGATGTCTTCCCAATAATGTTTTTTGTGTTTCCCTGTCCAGATTTATTTTTTTAATGAATAAATTAAGATCCTTCGAGAGCCAACCGAATTATCACAGATCCTTTTATTCGTTTTTACAACAGTACTTTAAAATCCCACTGCAAAATTTCTTACAACAGGTGACACATTAAACAATATGACCGCAAACCATTTATTTACTAGTGAAGATTCAAGAGATTTTTTTTAAAGAATTTTCTATATTTATGGAGATTTTCCTAGAATAATTTTTAAAAGAATATTTTTATTATAATGCAACGTTTTAGTAATATATTTTGCAGATATTGTTTTCATAAATTTTGTATTGGGAAAAACTTCAATTTCCATTTTAAACATGTTTTATCATAGTTCTGATAGGGTAGTTAAATCTAATAAACAAAATGTACAGAATACAGGTGGTATCTGGGGATTTTCTTAACTAACTGCATATTTGTAAGTTCGTAATATACACTGGTTAACAATGAGTAGGTATTAAAAAAAATAACAAATACCTAGTTTTGTACTTTATAAAACTTATCTACTAAGTGTATATATTAATTGATAAATTTAGTAACATCAAACACATAAAGGTACTATATCTTGCAACGTATACGGAACTAGAACAGAATTATAATCTCTCCAAGCCAACTTCAAATTTTGGAGGTAGATTAACACGAGATTAGATGGAATACTAATTAATAAAAAAATTAAAATTTTATATAATGGAAGAAAACTGAAGAGCATATTTAATACCGGTTGGTTTATTTAGAGAAGCTGGACGTCAATATTGACAAAGCAACCAAAACGAAAGTCAAACAGGGTTTGAAAATAAAAATTCATCTACTTTGTCGACTTTAAGGTTTTTGTATCACTTTTGGTTGAGTTTATTTATTTGAGATAAAGTCATTGAGCGAAAATTAAGGATTCAAAAAGGAAAACATACTATCTTGGATTTATACGAACGAGAATCATCATTTAAAAAGTTTTCATTTATATTAATGAAAGGAAATTCAGGCGCTCGAGAAGATCTTTTTGCGCCCTTATTTTTGGTTCTTAATTAATTATGCAAGCAAAACTTAGCTGGATTTAATCATTTATTAACTTTGTCTGACAGAATTTTTTCGAATAGTTGATTTCCACACAAACAGCTCTCATAATCTCTTCACTGAAAGTAAGTAAAATTAAAAAAAAAAATAAAAATGATCTTTAATTCCAAAGTTAATTTCATGGTCGTTTATTCAACTCCTTCCGAGACGTCGGAATAAAAGAAATCAATTAAAGTGCAAATTTACAATAAATGTATTGGAAAAACTAGGTGTCGAAATTTACATTTAAATTGGAAAAAACGATATCAAGCAGTTTCGTACAAAGCCCTAGAAAAACACGATTAATACAGATAAGAAGCACCTATCAGGATGAAATTCCACAAAAGCATCGGAAGTGGTATTCAAATTTTTTCTCTTAAAAATATTTTTATAAATCACGATCACGGTTCACCGGTTTGCCAGTTTTTACGTCCGCTAGTCATTTTATTCATCAAATATTTATCCTGGAAATTCACCCCTAAGGCCCGAGCTAATCAATTTTTGATACCCAAAATCAATATAGGATTAAATAACTTAACGTGTGTAAAATTCGCCGTTTCCAGACCCCAACCCAAATAAGAGCAACGCTCTCAAATGCGTCAAAGCACAAAATAATTATATTAGCATCGAACTCCAGGGGAGCAGATGCTGCCCACCGCACAAGTATTCTCCAGTAATTCCTTCAAAATGAATTCCACATCAATTTCAGAACCGTGAATTTCTTATTTCTCCATGTCATGGCAAATTTTATAAATTCAAAATGTAATAAAATGTATAAAAATTAAATCATCCACTTGCAAGGCAAAATTAATTTTGCTATCTGGCTAAGTATTGAGAGTTTTCAGTATAGCAAAAGTTATGTCTAAAAATTACCTTTGGAGTTCCCATGTTAGGCATAGTTGTAACAGCAGTGGCAGCCATGGTGGGGGCAAAAGCCGGCACGGTAAATGGTACGAACAACATAGGGGTAGTTGTTGAAGAAGTGGCCGGTGCTGAGCTCTGTTGTTCTGCCGAGGAAGTCTTTTCTTTTTCGGTGTTGGTGCAGTTGCAAGCAGTGAGAACGACTTGGGGTTGCACAACGGTATTTGTTTGAGGCTGTACTGCAATTTGAACGGGAATCTGTACAGATTGTGAAGGATATGGAGTCGATCTATTATTTGTATCGCGTTGATTACGAATCGGTCCAATAGAATCTTGTCCTGTTTGAGTCTGGGGCTGCCAAACGGCGCACGGATATACGCCGACAAGGCTATAGCCCACAAGAGCCGGTGGAGGAGCCAAGGTAATAGCTAAATCTAACTCGAAACAACAAACACGGCTGCTAAATTGCAGCGAAACAGAGCATCGGTCACTAGCACTAAACTCGCGCCTCTTTCATTCAGATGACAGGATGCGTAGAACGAATGCGTGTTTACGTGTTTACCCTGTTGATCATGTCACAAATGCCACGTGGAAAGTTTTTGTTTACGCGCACCGCGTTGCCGGCATGGGTAAAAGAAACTTTCAAACTCACATGGATAGGGGATTTCGACAGTTCGAGGAAGACGCTCACGGAGACGACAACAAAAGAGGAATAACAACCGCAGGTAAAGTTGAGCGTCGCGTTTGAGGTCACAGTCGAGCGATAAATAAGCAGCTATAGAACAGAACAGGCCCCCAAAGTCGGACGGCGGTTCCAGAGCCGAGGGCGGCAACGCGTGCTCACGCGGGGGCCGGCCGCCATCGGGCGTGTCGCCGCCGCTCTAGGACTACCCCTAACACTTTAACAGACATTTATACTTCTTGTCTTGTCAGTATTTTATAAAATAATTTCAAATCATAACGAAAAATATACCTGAAATATTTTATGAAATCCTAGACAGGGTGAAAAAAATTCTATTAAAAATGCATTTAAAATTAAAATCTTATTTTTAATGTCAAAGTATATTGGTCTGCATATAACTATTTAAAATTGCGTTTAAGAAATCTAATTTATTTTTATCTCGAATAATCTTCTTTACTCATTTTTTAAGTTTTTCTTATGGATTTTCCATTCGGGGAAAATCCCTTATTTGCCACCCTTTTAGAAGCTCTTAAAATTTAAGTCTTTAAAGTTAATTGTTAAAAATGAAAACTTCTTGTAAAAATAGTTTCTTTGAACTGTTCAAATCAAAGAAAGTTCGTAATAATTAAACCTCTCAGAAAGACCAATTGTGCCGACCAAAGACGTGGTGTGGGTGAAAGAACAGACATCCAGTAATTGAAAGTATATTTTTCTATCGTAATAATAGGTATTTAAACCTAGCCCTAACGAATTCATATTTAAAAACAACAAGTAATTGTTGCGTAAATCAATAGGAAAAATACCAAAAATTGTTTACTTAAATAAAATATTGTTTACATTTGTTTAACAATTGTGATGATTCTACTGGATACTCTAACGAGTTAAAGAAAATTGAGCTATTGTTGAAAATGCTCAAAAACAGTCGATCAATAAAAGATTAATATTTGACGTTATGTGTCTGAACGGTTCTCGTGAAACAAAAACCTCTCCAAAAACTAAAGTATTTTTAAAATGTACATTTCAATGTTGTGAAATTACACGGTGGAATTCAGATCAATATCTGCATTTATCAGCAATCATCCGACAGCCCGACACTCTGTTTTAGCAGAGCAGATAAATATGAAATGAAAAATGCATAAAACAGGGAGGATTTTAGGATTTCCCTATTCAAATCTCAACCATTTAAAATCTTCAACTTTTGCTACTTAATTAAAACAATTATAATTACGATAAAGTCTAATGAGCTACTAAACTTTGTAATTGATTTCCAGATACCGACCAGGACAACTTGAACCTAATTCTTTGCATTATCTACCCAAGTCACGTAACGAAAATAAATTCTGGATAAAATTCGGGGTCTCTCCAACGGTAGCGGTCTTACATTTCCGACATTGGCAAAAATACTGTACTTCATAAACAGGTAAAGAAACATATGAATTTTTAATAACGATTTTTGTGGTTTAAACTTTTAAAATGCTATTTTCTGCATCATTTCATTAAAATAGGGGTAGTTTTTAGAGCATCTCTTAGCCTTTATATCGAAATCCTTTTTAGTAGGTGTATAAATCAACCAAGATGTCTGCTACGAAGCGTAAGGCCTGTATTAGGGAGACGAAAAACTTAAAGCTAACCGTCTTTACCTACCGAGAACTACATACGGCAAAATCCGAAAGCATACATTGAAAATAAAGGGTCTTTGTTTGAATTTTCCAGCAGAAAAATATAAAACGTTAATTGAAAACTCAATAATACATAGCAACTTTTTTAAAATCGAAAAGTTAATTAATCAAAGTTATGAAATATAAAAAATGTGAAAAAATAGCACTTGACAAAGTGATTTAATAATTAATTACTCTCTGACTAATCCGGTAGTTATTTTTTTTACTAATCGTTCTCTTAATTAAAACGTGAGTGCGTTTATCGAAATAACATAAATAATATTTCCAATTACACAAGTTTTCAAGTAATTAAAATTAATAACAATTTGCATCTAATTTGGCTGGTCAGCTGAAATAATCCACTCGCATATGTTTGAATTATACAAAAACAGGTGCATTATACAAATATATATGTAATTACAGGTTTGCCTTTAGTAATTAAAAAATTATGGGTTTGTTGTGGACGAGTGTATACATATAGTAGCGTAAATATTTTCGTGAAGGAAAAAGGTTTTTCCTTTGGCCGTTCAAAAATAATTTTCAGCGCCATTGCTCGATGAGAAAAGCGGCTTTCAAGGCATCTCTTACCCCTTATTCTGAAATCCTTTTTAGTTGGTGCATAAATCACCCACCTTGTCTGCCACAAAAGCATGGGGGCCTATTTTGGGAAAGCGAAAAACAGAAAGTTAACCTTCTTTATTCTAGATAAAACTATATATGACATAAATTTTTAAAAAAGAAATGACATAAAATAGGATTTAGAACAGTAATATCATTAACCAGCGCCAGTCTCTTTAATCCGTTAACGAACATGTTTATGAGGATATTTTATAGACTATCAATCTTTTTTATTTCGTGTGTGTAAACGAGTAAAAACTTAAGAACTTTATGTTTGACATATATCAGGTTTTACTGCACATAAACTTATTCTAAAAAGCCATTTTGGGCAAACCTTCGACAGAGGGTGAAATTTTTCGTGAGGGTTATTCATCATCCCAATTGCCCAATGTTATTCATGTGTTGTTCGTGTTTTATGAATAAGTTATTTGTAACTCATTCACGTTCGCCTTGTCGTATGCCAAGCACAGGTTTCGAAGCTGTGCTTCTATAAAGCGAACTTCGAGGAGTTGCATTACTTCTTAGCTTACGAAACATCGCTGCAGTAACAGGAATTTTCGATTTTGACTGGTAATCAATATATCCATACCTAGCTAATGGCCTATAGTAGTTTTTAATATACAGTTGACATTATATTTTTGTAACTACCTTTTCTTGCAATCCTTTCGTAAAACAAACGGATAAAATTAATAATAGGTGTGGAAATTGCTTTGGGAAAAACAGTGAGCCACGTCCAATTATTCGCTTATACAAATTGCAATTTCAATGTACTTTTCAAAATTTTACGACCTTTTTCTCAAAAACTTATAATTTTTTAATGTACTGTAGAAAAATATACAGGGTGTCCCGTTTTGTTTCCGACAAATTGAAAGGGGTGATAGATCTCATCATTTTAAGCAACAAAGTTCAAATGAACATAGGTCCGAAATCCCTTCGTTTCCGAGATACAGGGTGTCAAAGTTGAAAAAAACAGCACAGTTATTAATTTTTAACTTCTAAACGGCTTAAGATTTTTTAACGAAATTTGGTATATGAGTTTACCATATTGGTAGGTTTAACCCAAAAAATTACCAACTTTAACCATTCACCAGTGGCGGAAACATAGATGTCATATTTTATTACAATTTTGTATGAAAAAAAAGGAAACAAAACGGGACACCTTGTATATTTTGTTTATAATAACGGAAGAAAATGTTCTGGAAAACTTACCTAAAAAGCTAAAAATATTATTTATTAAAGAAGGTTAGATGAATAATTAATTCACCATTTCGAGTAAACACTTTTTAGACATTATCAATTAGGTTTGAAGTTATACATTGAATTTCTCCCTGTATGTAATATATAATTTTAAATCGTCTAAATCTATTAGACCAAATGGAATTTTAATAAATATGTATTGAATTCGAATATGTTTAAATAACCTAAAAATAAATCTTTGAGGGGAACCGTTACTAGTGATCGGGCTGGCCACTTTCCTAATCCTCTCATTCATATCCAATGATAAGTAAAGAGATTAATAAGCTCACCTACGCGCTAAGTAATTTAGAGCCAATCCATCGTCCAAATGTGAATATAAAGTAATTAAAATTGGGTTTAGTTCTTGAAGAATGCATAATTATTCATCTCTAGCTCGAGTTGGTACCAAAAATATAAAAACCTATTCTACTACTTACTATGCTTCACCAAACATTTACTTTTGAAAAAGATGAATACGAGTATCTATCATTCTTTGAGAACTCTCAGAAACAAGAATAATGACAGTATTGCCTTAACAGGTTCACATAAATTTTGAAAATAAGCCTCCTAAATCTACAATGTTTGAGAATTACTTCTGGATTCTTCCTGCGTCAATCATTTATAAGATACTGAAAGGATGTCTTTCGATTTTTTTCTACGGTACCCAAGAACCTGCTCGGTCAAGCATTCGTTTGTCAGTGAAGAAGTAGTGTGAGATTTTTGTCCATTATACCTCGATTTCGTTTTTCGATCCTTAAGTTTCTTTAGAAATTAGTGTTCAATTATAGATTTATAGAAAAGAGTTGTATAGGCAAATTCATATGTTTGCGTGCCGTCAAATTACATAGTTAAACGGAAGGGAGTAAGAGAATAATGACAACGTTTCTACCACTTAGTCTAGGTAAATAATGAGTTCGATACCTGATATTATGTTATTGAATATATTTTTATATTAGGGAATATTAGTGAATTGAACCTATTTATTGTTCAGCAATAATGCGATACTTACTAGAAAGGTACAATCCCTTAAAGGTTGCGATTTACATTTAAAGGATTATTCAAATTTTCAATTATAACTGAAAGTAACGTAAATGTTATCACAGTTAATTGTCAAAAAATCAGTTATTTATATTTCAATTTAATAGAGTTCTTTTTCTGTTCTTTTAAAAACAAAAATCTTGTCTGCATCCTGCCGTTTCTTAAAAATCAGCCAATGCGAACAAATGGTTGCATCTTTAATTAAATGTTTTGAGGCTAAAAAAGATAATAATGGACCTCTCTTGCCTTTACAATCTGTTTGAGAAGTAATGTGGACGGTAATTTCGTAATAACATAGTGAATTACTATTTTCATAGCTTTGCGTTGCTGTAGGTTTAAATAAAAGTACAAGAATTGTGAGTACGAGAAAATTGTAACCAATCATTTTTTCTCGTTGCCATAAATTTTAAAAATATTGACCAGAGGCTTTGTGTAAAAAAAACTAAAATAGTTCATCAGAATTTTTGACATAAATAGACAATACTGTCACCTCTCCTATTTTGACAGCACTTCTGATGTGCATGCAAATTTATATGATTTTGCCTATACATATAGTATAATTTTATTTTATTGTATCTTGTCTTACTTGTTCATTTCACTATCACTGTACTTTCACTTCATATTTCGTACTCCTGCAGACCGAAAACTATAGTGTACATCTCTCTTATTAGGGTCATAACCAACTATAATCTAGATTGGGTCGGATTAGATGAACCATAGCTCAATCCGGTCAAGTTCTCCAAGTCAACTTTTTTTAGCCTTTTTAGTTGCCAATTAAAACATAGATACAAAACATATGTACGCTGTTCATAGCAAACGCTCTATGGGTACTTTTGTCAGCAAGAGCTTCTTTTAAAATCCCAGTCCACGTCTCTGTAGACCAAATTTAATTTTTTCACTGCTATTTCCATATGATGTTTCCAAATATGAACTTTTACTAGAATGCTAATGAGATTTGACTCTGTATATTATATTATTTAATTTATTTAAAAATGACAAAGAATGAGGGAACGAAAAGAGAAATATCAGAATCTTGCAAACAATTGACATAGGACTAACCCAGAAGAAAAACATTTTTAAGTCCTTTTGAAATGATTATTATTTTATCAGAAAACAGTTATTTTCTTCACAAACTGAGAATCTTAGTTACTAAAAATCCCTCTATACGACTTTTGTGTATGTAATTTTTAAATGTGTAGTGATACTACACAGAAAAAAACATTTTATTTGTTAAAAAAGGTTACTTTTGCAGCCAGAAGATTACTATTTGAAATTTGAAAAAAAAATCATGATTTGAGCTGTTTCGTTGATAAAAAAATTCAAATAAATAAATATGTTTGTATATTCCTTCTGATATCATTACTTTTTGAGTTAAAGAGCAAAACTGAAAACACTATAAATGATCTGAATTAAGTGTTCAAGAGTAAAATGCAATGGGATAATCATCTTGAGACACTACGCTACCTATTGCTATATTTGACGCATCCGTAGTTAATTAGAAAGGTTTTTAGAGACAGAATACTGGAATGGGGACGAATTACTAATTAATTCTTTGCATTTCTGGAACGCTTCTCTAAATTCTTGATTTCCTATGTTGTGTTCGCTGTCTTTTCCAAGACACTTTGTAATTGGGAAGGGGACTTTCGAAAAATTCCTTATGAATTTTCTGTAATATCCAATTAATCTTAAGAAAGCCTTTATTTCCTTCTGTGTTTTAGGAATGAGATATCTATGAATCGCATCAATTTTTAAAAGAATTGTTTTGATTTGGCTTATTCTTCTCATTAAGATTGTAAGAAATTTGTTTTCAAATGTAGTATCTCATCACATTTTGGGTACATTATCCTTCATAACGGCGTTCCCATAATTTCTTCATGACAACTTCAGAGGATGCGAGGATATTTTTTTATTTATCTGAATGATAAATATAAAAACAACAGGAAGGTACAGTACTTTCAGAGATCTCCTTATTTATTTATTATAATATGATCATGGTATTATATGATTTTGTTAATTTCACAATTAATACCTTTGTCTTAACATAACAATATGAGGCATGCTCTATATCTTAAATATATTTAATTTATTGTGGAATTTCCTCTAAAACTGTAAGAGAAAAGCTTTGACGGAAATTCATATGCTTTTTCAGTGTTTGGATGCAAAACTAATTAAAATGTAATAAATTAAACTCATACAAGATGTTTTTGAATAGTTTAATTCTCGAAATTCCTTTCACCACTGAGTTTTTCGTTTCACATCATTTTCAGGCAGTCTGTGAATTAGGAACATTTTATTTGAATGATACTTTCTGTTTTGCAATACCTAACACTGAACACGGATTTGCCAGAAAAAACTCATATTTGATTTTCTTCTATTGTCTCGCATTTTTGTGGAACCCATTAAAAAAAACATCGAATGTGATGAACAGTTTAAATTTCGAATTTTGTTACTTTATGCACCATTTAATTTTCCTTTTTAAAGTAAAAAAGAATGATGTAAAAAGCATTTAAATTCAAAAGAAACTTTGAAAACGTTCAGCTCCCTCGTGGCTATTATTTTTGAAATGTGTTGTACTTTATATAAAATTCATGTCTACAAGCCTGCACTAGGCCTGGGGCAAAATATTTAATATAATGTTTTAAAGAGTTGTTTTCTTTCTTTCTATAAAAGAAAAATATTTGGTATTCTAAACAACTCCTGAGAAAATACGATGAATGTAATTTGCTTGCTAAAACAGTTTTTCTTGAGAATGTTCCCCGTTTTTAATAGGGGAGATAAAAAGTAATTGTACTATTTTTAGTTTCGAGAAAGATAATTAACAAAATATCTAGAAAGGTATCATTTATCACTAGAAAATATGATAGCATAAAGCGACTGGGAAACTGATTGAGCTCGTGTAACATTATGTATTAATTTGTGAATTAGAGTGTCAGGGATCGCAGACTCTGAATGTATTTCCTAGCCCGTGGTCGCAGGACTTTGATTAATGAAACTCTACAAGAAATTAAATTTGTAACCCTTGTTGGCCTTCAGAAACTAACATGTAACCGCTAAAACCGACTTTAAAGGGCCAGATGATTCCTTCGTTGGCCAAATTATGAAAAGCGTCTTAATATAGTTACATGTTTTTGAAGTTCTGCGGTTTTCTTACCTTAGCATAAATGATCTATATACTATCTACGCACGAAATTAATGAAGGGTTCCCGTAATTATTCCGTTATTCGCTTCAATGCAGAGTTAATCTTGAATAAAAAATTAAATTCGAAGTTTGTGTTGCGCTTGTTGCGAATTAAACAGCAAAATCCTACAAAACCTTATATAAATAAATCAAACATTTAATTAAACTTCAAAGCTGTTTAGCTACTTTTCGGTCCTTTATGAAGTTATTAATTACAACGAAGATGACTTACCCTTCCTGACATGGCGGAATGCTATAAACAGAATTAGTAAGTTATGTTATCCAAAAGTAAAAGCGAAACTCAAAGCCAAAAGGTTACTCTTGAGTCATAATTATTTCGAAAGTTGCAAGAAAACGTGAAACAATGAAGTGAAGTTCGTTGCTTTCCTCTGAACGTTTGCAATATTACCCAGAAACCGTTATTAATTATAAATTGCAAAGAAGGAACGCCAAACTCACATAACTAACAACCATAAAGTGGAATGCTTTGATGCAAATTGAGAGTTTACTAATCAGTGCAGCGTAATTTCGAATATTTTCACCTGGAATTTCCAAACACCAGAAGCACTCGAATGCTTCGAATATACTCTATATGCCAGGTACTTGTAATATCTACTTAATTTTCCCGACTTTCAATATTCCACCAAATTTAACTCATCTCGGCACGTAGTGCAAAACAAATATTTGCAAAAAATCGCAATTACCTTTGTTCTGTCATTGTCCCAAAAGAATAACGTTAAGTTTTAAAGCAAACAGTGGGAATGGAAAGGGTGCCTAGAAATATCCGTAGTCGTTCGAAAGTAAAAGAAAATTAATCTTAGTGGAAGCGAGAAGATGATACCAGGAAAAATTACGATCATTTTCTTGTATTTCCCTGAGAAGTTTCCATGAAATTAGCCTCTAGTTATTATTATACGTTTTGAATAACCTTTGTAATTATACCTGAAATTATTTTCTAATTAAAATTACTATTTTTACTACTGATTTCAACTCTCGGTTCGTTTCTAGCAATAGTGATACTGTAAAAAGCTTACTTTTCCAACATTTTCAAATTCTTGATTATTAATTAATGCATAAAATATACTCTACGTTATGAGATTAAACACAAGGCATTGATTTTTCATGCAACGATGACAATTTGCCCTTTTTTTACTAAAGATTTATGGGCACTTGAAAACTCTCGAAGCTGAGGGTATTTATATCGGGAGAATAAAAGTTAAAACGGGAAACCTGGAGGTTCTTCAGCATTTGAATGGCCTCATGAACGTCTTTTGGTTATAAAAAGACAAAGTCTAAAATTCACCCCAAAAGGAAACAAAACCCCTTTTGCGGGCTACTTCACTTTCGACACCTTACTTTTACCCCGCTTGGTATGGGCTGAAATGAACATTTAGGATTTGAATTTTAATGTTTTATGCGTTGGGGAGTTTTCCTGATTCCCCTTTAATTAGTTTCGGTGTTGCTTAATGAACGAGGCGGTTCGACGACTGTCAACAAAATTAAAATATTATGTTTTTTCGTGGAAAGCATAGAAACAGAGAGTTTTGCTCCGAGACAAAAGAATCGTTTTTATCATGAGAAATTTGAGAACTCGAAACAGTTTAATATATTTAAGGGGATGCGATGGGTTTTGAATAAATTTATTATACAACTTGTTCTAAACATTAAAGAGCGATTTCCCTTTAGCCCATTAACCCCTCTGATAGAAATAAACCTCCGGCGATCATACTCAGAAAAGTGACAGTCCCATGTGCTTTAAAACAATACGTACTTTGAGCTTTAATTCGAATCCCTTTTGTCCATTGCCTAGGGCTCCAACTCTAAAAATGAAAACTCAAAATAATTCATTAGGGAATCGCGTTACCATTATTTAATAATAGATAATACAATGGAACATTGTTTCAAAATTGCTATATTTATAACAACCTACCTTAGTCTATTGAATAGTTGTTCTTTTGTTGTAAATTACATTTAGCTTTATTATTAAGTTTAACATACATCAAAGAAATTTTGATTTAAGATAATATAAAATTTACTTTAAAGATTTATGCACAAAACGTCACGTGTTAATGGAGAGTTGTTATATCCTCCATGCTGCTTACGCTCTAACGAATTTCAAAAGGAATTCTTAATTGAGGACAAATACAGTTGAGAATATTAGGATCAAGTACAATTTTGGTATGTACATGCGATTTTCCTCGTTTGTGTTAATACCAAGAACAACAAATGAATAGAATAACTCCACCATTCAATTTAGAATCCCATAAAGGGCACGCAACTGCTTCATATATTACCATTAAAACGGAAACGAGTTTTACATGGACGACGGATGAATTCACCAGCCTTTATTGCTAGTTACACAAGTACTTGCTTAGAACAAAGGCGACGCAAAATAGGTAGCTGGGTTTATTTTCGTTGTTTTGCGACCTCAATTGGTTCCTAAAGGTAATGCCTGTTGGGATAATACAGAAGAAATAAAAATGATGGAATCAATATTGTTTCTCGTAAACGGTTATGGTTTCAGAGAGCAAAGCGCAGCTGTTAATAGAGACTATACGAAATAATGGGTCCTTATGCTTGAATACTTTTATCTAAATGGTAATCTTGATAAGTGGCGCATCTATAAAATTTCAATATTTTTTAAGAAAAGAAGAAAGAAATCTTTAATATTCGCAAATACCTTTCACTAACAGTTGACATACTTTTTTCGTCGTTCCCAAAACGAATGGTGTTTTTTGTTTTTGTTTCAATAGCAATTGGAGATTACAGTTTCAAATTGGTTCCAGTCTAAAAATTGTGAAATGCAACGAACGTAAGAAATAATTCATTGACCATCCGATGTTTCAGTCAAAAGATTAAATCCCCTTCCATTTGGTTGACGTAACTGTTATTTCTGAAAGCCCTTTTCTTTGCCAATGTTTGTTTTAGACGATGGCCGGGAGTATTATTCTTCTGGCAGATCGGCGGCTGGTTCGAAAAGCTAATTTTATTATTCGTAACTTCAATTCCATATGGGATAATATTCTTTAATCGTTAATTCTATTAAAGCACCATCAATAGAGTAAAAAAACAAGGAATTTCATATGCACTTAATATAATCACGAGAAACCCTTAGGGAAATCAAGAGCGGAGCTAGTGAGTAAAGTCGAAAAGATCCAATTCTTGTATCGTACTATGTTTTAAATCTTGTACTTTGCCATACTCATGAATTTTTTATTTTATTTGGGTTAAAGAGCAAGCGTTTATGTTGCAAAGTACCTATTTATCGGTAAGACTTTAAACATAGGTAGATAACGGGAAGAAAAACTAATTAAACTTAAGTAAATTGAATATCTGAGATAACCAGGTCCGCAGTTAAAGTCGATCCCTGGAGAAGAGTGTATGTGAATTCCTTAATAAATATTTTAATTCACTTACATAGTTGATTTAGGCTGACTGCTGGAAAGACGGGTGGAATATTGCTCTCTCGAGAAAACGTTATAGAGCCAAAAGCCTGGTGCCGCAAGCAGTTACTATTAATTAGCGACATTACGTCTCCAGCCTTCTGCGAAGCCTTTCTGGCTGTTAATTTAACCGTTTCAGACTTCATAGTCTAATCGACTCCAACTAAAGACCCCTGCTCTCGTATAATATTTAAGGAATATAGAGAAAAATTTAATGACGTGCGGCTTTAAAAAAAGAAGAAATTCGCTTCTTTGTCTCTGAACCATCATTGATGGTGCTAAGTTAATATTTTTTTAATACTCACTTTGTACACCACAAGAATATATTACCAACAGGTTTTGACGGATCGTTTACAGAAAAGCACAAGAACAGTAACTTAAGCCAATGAATTTCATATCCTCTTAACATAATCGCGAGAAACCCTTAGGGAAATCAAGGACCGGCAACGGGGATGAAGTGAGAGAAGTTGATCGGAGCACAGAGAATATCGGTAGTAAAATATCTATAGATATATTTTTCGAAAGACAGCTTTTAAAATTTTTAAACAACCTTCTTATTGGACGTTTTCCAATGTAGCTTTCAAGGCAGAAATAATTCAGTTTCGTTATTTTAATGCATTCAATATGGCAATTTCAAATTCGACTACTTTAAATGCAAAAATTGATTGATCTATCCAACTTACATTCAAAGAAATCAATTTCTTTATACGATTATGTAAATCTACTATGAATCATTCGGAGACACATACACATACGCGTTACTGAGAAAAAGCAATAAAAAGAATAGGAAAAGATAATTTTGAAACAAGAAAATGATGAAATCCCTCGAGTACAAATTCTGCACGTGTTTTTTTTCGAACAGTGTCGTCAAGTTATGCCTCAATAAAAATATTTTATTTTGGAATTTTATTACGTTAACTGCAACAAACTTCATTTTTCAGTTAGGCATAAGTCACTTCAATAACTTGCCTTTGTAGTAAAGCACGTTCAATTTCAGCTACATATAGAACAACAACAAATGTTAATTTTTCCAACTCTAAATAATTAATTAAAGCTAATTATCTTTATATGCAATTAAGAGTTCTTTATTACAAGAGCTTACAACGTTTAATGAAATTGTGGTTTATCAATTAGATGATGTAGTTGAAATTAACCAGCACAAGGTTAAATATTAATTCAAAAGTGGGATAAAATGCATTGTTAAAGGTTCTAAACACTGAATTGACGTAAATTTTTGTCACTTAAAATAAATTAAATAAGGACGCCTCTGGAGGTCCCCTTCACATATAGATGATATATCTATATAGGAGCCCTCGGTAACAATATTCGCCACCCGTTACAAAAACAGCGAGATTCAAATGATTTCGCCAATCCGTTTCACACCCCGTAAGTGGTCCCTCCATGCGACATTTGGACTTTTTTCGACAATATCGTGATAACAACGAAACCAAATTTCTAGACTTTTATTTCCCAATTGGCATATTCGAGATCGAACATATTCTATTATATTTAACGTAATGGGAATTATTTAAGGAGGAAGACGGATGTATTCAGCAGCCTAGAAGTCAATTTAAATAAAATTTCTAAAAGTGCTCTTGTTGTCAAACCTCTATGATTCGTTTTGCGGTCACTATCCGGGGTCTGTCGAGGGCATTTTCTTTTCCTGCAGCAGCGTGAAAATTACTTTTTTCCTTCATCTGGACAAATGTGAGTTGTCAATATTATTTTTGACTAATGTCTCCAACAAAAAAAAATTAAATTGGACCCTGTTATATCAATGACATAGGTTGACAACATATTTTTATTCTTTTAAACATCATTTATCGTCCAACTATCAATAAATCACGGTAAACGATAATGTTAATAATTAATTGACCTCTTAAACCGAAGTAAAGTTAAAAACAATACAAATTGAGACAAAATAGAGCCAATTTGGAAGTTGGAGAAGATAAATTGCCTCGCTTTCTGTGTATAAACTTCTCAATCGAGATCATTTCATTGGGACAAAAAATAATGGGATAGAGAACAGGATTGGAAGACCAAGGTGAAACAGATCAGCCAGATTACAAAACAGAATGTAATTGATTATTTATCAAGATAAAAGACACGGCTTCCGCCTTTTATCGACTTCATCATAAATTAGTTTTATTCGCTATGTGTTGGAAAATAATTTATTTTAATTTCCCATTTGCCGTGGGCCCTTCTTTAATTTAAAACGAAATGAAGTTGAAAATTCTTAATTTCTCGGTCCACACAGTAAAAACGAACTCTTGAGGCCCGTTTCCGCTCATTTTCGACTGATGAATAATCAATTACCTCCTGTTTTACAACCAGGAATAAGGCACCTGACTGTTGCCTTAGTTTATCTCATTCTTTTCTGCCTCAAACGATCTGAATTGAAAAGTTTATAGACGGGGACTCCGATGCAATTTATTTTCTAGACGCTTTGAATAGGACCTATTTTGTAGCAGCTTATTGAATTTGCCCAATCTTTTAAAATTTATTGCCAATCTTTTTATAATTTATATACCTACACGTATATTTTTTAAGGAAATCGATTAAATGATTTCGTAAATTACGGATTCGAAAACGTTTCTGTTGTAACTGTG
Organism: Hypothenemus hampei; assembly: GCA_013372445.1. Lineage (NCBI taxonomy): Eukaryota > Metazoa > Arthropoda > Insecta > Coleoptera > Curculionidae > Hypothenemus > Hypothenemus hampei. The sequence continues at coordinate 33,403 of JABRWK010000380.1, read as the reverse complement.
AAGAAAGTTTCATGAATCACTGTAAAAGGCTTGGCCTGTTGTAATTTTGTTGTACATGCATGCAATGACGTCGATTACTACTTAATCTGTATTTCACCCAAGTGCACTTAAAAGTTTATCAACCGATTTTTATATTCTAGAGAGCAAAGGAAATAAAAAATAAACAAATACACATTTTAAAAATATAAAAATTATACTTACTTACTGTTAGTATTTATCACCTTTTACCAAAAGCAGGCAGGTATAACTTGAACTCTTGCCAAGGCACATGCTCAATTAGTTCCACTCAAACCAGGGAGCTTTATTAATGGACCAGATGAAGTAATTGAGCAACTTTTAGTAATTCTACACTAAATCCTTAATGAACCTCAAATTATTAGTGTATTTGAAAGTATCAGCTTTCTTTCGGATATAACAACTTCTTTGATAAATATCAATTCAAACTCATGTTATAAAATTATGCGTCACAATTAATTACTACAAATAATCATGGAGTTTTTTTAATGCACGCGCGTTTTATCGCAAAATTTATGCAATATAAGAGGCTTAAATTCAAATTCATTAAGTATTTACTTTTAGTTGTAATTAATTTTATGTCTACACATGCAACATTAACTTAAACCGATAAATATTCAACCTGTTTCGATTGCATTACGGATTATATATCGGGTATGTATTATTAATAAATCGACAATAAATAAAATAAATTATAATTAATTGTCTACATTACATCCATACTATTAGCAAACAATTTAGAATTACATATGAAAATAATGAGTTTTGCTGGGTTTCCTTCCTTTTAAAAATAAACAATAATAGATTCCATTTTGGCGTATTTTTAAATAGAACTGCTCCAAATATACTAAACCTATTCAAATGTCAACTTGAAAATATGGTTAAAGGGAAATTCAAAAAAAAGTCACTCTCGATCAATTTGAAAACTGTTGTTTTTGATTGAAGAAGTTATTAGGATAAACATCGAAACCTCTACATCTCGTAAACAATTAAAGCAGGAGGAATCGAGAACTGCATTTTCAAACATTGTGACTTGTGGAAACTTTCTGTCAAAACTTTATGGAAAGGACATCAAAGGCGAAACTAGAACATCTTCCTTTGGAACTAGTAATACTCATGGGAAAATTCAATACATATTTTTTTTTAAATGTCGTGATTCATAAAAACTGTTTAAAGAATCCAATTTTTAACACGACTTCGATTTTTTCGAGAAAAAATCTAATTAATTTGCAAAAATATTGAGAAAATTAACAAATTTCTGTTGCTTTTCCACATACAGATCTTTTGTCATTTTCCAAACACCAATTGGAACATTTTAAATAGCTTAATCCAAAACATAACCAATATGCTATACCTTTATCTCACGCAACAAAATATTAAAAACTTCTATTCGCCCAAAAAGTGAAAATCACTGCAAAATCTCTCCTAAACACAGTAGTAGTAGTAGTAGTAGTCAATATTTTCTCACCTAGTGTCAGAAAATGGAAAAATCAATACTGTCTACAGGTCGAAAATATTTTATATAAGGTTCCTTCCCAAATGGCTAATGAAAACTATTTCGAAAAAGCCAAAATTCCAAAAGGAGCTTCAAGTTTGAAATGGCCTAAACTTCTAGGTTGAAAATCATTAAAACCAAACTCAAATTTTGCGCTCGCCTCTCAAGCACTACTACATTTATGAATTTAAAAGATTATCAAGCTAAATTTCAAAACATTCTTTTCAATGAAACATACAGAAAAATAAAAAAAAAATAATAACGCGTCAGGCCTTCAAAACATCCCACTTATATGGTCTTTCAGGAAATTATAAATAATATATTCCACTTCGTCAAATTGGTTCTACAACGTATTCGCTGGCCAAACATCTAACTTCAATATTGAAACCTGTTTTTGGGTAAAACAAAACCAGTATCAGGTAACGCTGTGAAGAAGTTGTCAAGATCGACAGCGAAACGTCAGTATTTCACAAATAATTGAGTCAGAAGGAATTTCAAAGAAATATATTTTTATATTCAGTTGTAAGCAACATTATATTACTTGAATAAAAAATATTCTTTTCCTCCTATATAGAATTACTTAATCATAATTTTAAAATTTTTCATCTTCTAATTTCACTTTAAGTGAACCAAAGACGTGATAATCTCTTAGGACCCGGTCAGATGGATATGGAGGATATGGTAAACAATGAAATTTTCAATTTTAAAGAGAAAGATCATCTCAATACATAAAGATACATATTTTTGTAACCTTCCATGACAAGATTTCGTTGTTCAGAGCACTTTTAAAATTCATCATTTTAACCTGTCTAGTAACAGTAAATTCGAAAACACGCAATAGTTTTTCAATTCAGAACTAAATTCCGAAAATATAGAGTTTATGGAAAAAAGCTTGTCTTGTAAATTGGCAGAAACAATGTTTTGCCCATAACAACGAATAATCTATTATCCCCTATCTCCAGCCCTTATTCCTTTCGACTTCAATCAGGTCGTTTCAATATTTCCGCGTGGAAACTTTCGAGGCGAGACGCAAATTGTTTTCCAAACTTTCCGGGAAAAGCCTATTGGGAAGACAACAGTGCTAATTTAAACAAGTTCGTTTCCTTCACTTCCTGAGTTAAGTCGACCATTTCCATATTTAATTCGAATATCACGTAAAATGGTTACTGTCGCTTTAAGTCTGGAAAAGTAAAAGGTTTTATCTTAAAATCTGGTACAATGCTCTTCCGATTCCTAGCCTGAGGACATCAAAATATCGTTGGTGAATACCTTAGTTGTTCAGTTTGGAGTAAAAATGAAACGATCCCTCTGGAACGTCGACGTCAGAAAATCTCGCAAACATTTCTGTATAAATTTAGGGGAATAAAGAAAATCTGAGTAAAAGGAAATTCGCAAATGACAACTTTATACATGTTTAATGCAAAGCTATTTGTTATTCATCTTCAGGACGGAAAAAAAGTTTCAAGAGCCAAACGACTATTTTCTTTGCATTTTATTGCGAATATGATAATTAAATATTATGAATTCCATCGTTTTCCCGTTTATTTGAGATACTGCAATAAAGAAAGTTTCACCAATTAGGATAAACTTCCTCAACTTTAACGACGATTCGTAATTACGTTGCTCATACCGGAACCGGACCGGATTAGTATGTCCAATCTCGAATTGTGCAATATATTTTCTACCTATTTTCAACCAATAATCGTAAAGTCATGTGAGAAGAATGCGGCAAGTAACCAAGACTACGCATTATCTCTTATGGCTTTCAAGGTCTCGCTTTCTCCGTCATGTCTGCAGTTTGGTCTCGGTAAATATTGAATTTTTTTCTTTCCTATTCGATTGCATTGGCGTTCCTCCATGGAAGAACTCAAATTAATTCTTCAAACCAATAAAAATAGAAATTACAAATGATACATTTCCAAGACTACACTTTTAAAAACTTTTGCCTTGAAACCGGCTTTTAATGAAACAGTCTTGTTGCTAATTCATGGGTTAAATTAACCATCCCCCTGCGGTTGATCTTAATTTACCAATTGTTGTTTCTCTGGATACAGCTTTGTTTGCCTTCCAAGTAAATTTTATGGAAAATTACCCAATATTAATGAATTCGCGATTTAGTTTAAGCACGGCTATGAGTACACGTGAATGAATGAGTAACCAAACACATAGGAGAGGCCCATCAGTGGCACAAATCTTGTTTTCAAACAGGTTATGTACGAAAGAAAGGTCGGTAAATCACCTTTTGGACTGACCTCCACAATTTTTAATTACGATCTTTTGTTATGGGTTTAAGTAGTTCAAACGAAAGTTCATAGATATAAGGGTTAAAGTAGTAAATGTAGTAAACAGTTATTATCCATCCACCAGATCGAGAAACTCTATCAATAACCATCTAACAGGTGCGTTCGGCATAGAAAGCGGACTTTTTAAATGACAATTTTCCAACATATGTGTAACGATAGCCACTAAAGTATCAATAAATTAATAAGCATTGACAGCAACTAAGGCAGTTTCACTTTCATACGTAAATGATAATTTATTTGTTTAAATCCTCACGCGTACGTTGACCAGACCATTAAATTTCAACGGCTCATCTAGTGCGAACATGTAGGAATATTTGCAACCAGCATCAATCACTTAATGAACCGCAACAGACCGCAAACACAACTAAATTCTTCAACCTTTCCATATACGTTTTCCATATTTTTCAAGCATAGTTACATAAATATATATAAAAAAAATCTAAAGAACAGGGTAATAAAGGACTTTTTTTTATCCTTCTTACAAAGTAGAGTCAAATGAAATTAATGCTTGAAATTTATTCATTATTAAAAGTTAAATATTAGTCCTTTCAAATAATAATAAATACATCCAAAACGAAAAAAAGTACAAAACTTCGTTTTTTAAATCGAAAACAAAAAAATAGAGATTTTAGAAAAAAATAATAATGAACAAGTTGTATGGCCTCCTCGGGCATTAATTACTACTGTGTACTTGTTAGGCTTAGTCAAAATGACATTGTCAATCTCCTTTTGTTCGATCGTTTTCCACAGCTCCGACAGGCATTGAAACAGTTGCTACCCTATTTAAAACATTCTAGGATGGTTTAAATGACTTCTTCCTTACATATTACGTCTTAAGGAAGTACTATTGAATGTGTATCCGGAGATTGCAAGGGCTGTGATAAAATGTTAATGTGTTCATCACGTAGAAACTCCTGTAGCCGCGCCGTATGTGGTCGGACATTATCGTGCATCAATTGGAAATTGGACCTAACTCTGGCCACATACCGAGCCACAAAGGGTTACAGAATAAGGTCATGTAACTGCATTTAAAAAGCCTTTCAACAAAATCAAATCAGTTCGTTTTCCGATTCTGATACCACCCCAGACACTCACTATTTCCTGAGCTATTGCCAGACGTTATTCCTTACCATGTCGTCTCCACACATGTATCTGTCTCACATCTAGATGACACTTAAATCTGGATTCATCAAAAATTCAACTAATACAGATTTCCTGTCACGTTTTTGAAACCATTTCAATCTCACTGCTTGGTTGTCCATGGTTAATAGGGAGACGTGGAATGGATTATGCGCAAAAGTCGATACTTATGGAACTTATTTAGTACAGTTTAACTACTAAATAATTGTACTTAATAAAATGTTATATGTACAGGGCGTTAAGAAAATGCAGGCCAATCCATTAACCACAGATTCCTTGAGTGAAAATAAGTAGACTTTCCTTATGCGACTTTTCTCTTGGACGCTTTATACTCGGTGTACAGGGTGTTGAAGTTGGAAAAAAAAAATTAGTTTTTTTAATAACTCCGGTGTTTCTTAACGTATTTTCCTGAAATTTTGCAGCAATGCACAGTTCGATTAGGTGCTCTTTTCCTATAATTTAGGTAAAAAAATTTGAAACAGGGGTGGGGAAAATGGGGGGCCATGTACACATTTCCCCCCCCCCGCCACCTTTTTTTTGCGTACGCCAATGGTGATTTCGATTAGCTTTTGAAATTAACTGTTCCCTTATCTTTATTTTTTCATTCTTGTAAAATTTTAATTCATCGCCTACTTTAGAAGATATTCCAGCTTATAGTCCTTCAATACATGGCTTCCATGTACAGGGTGTACCCAAATGTCATGTTTATACTGAAGAATAATATTCTTTGGCTCATTCTAAATTAAAAAGTTCCTATTCACATGGGTTCGCAAACGCACCGTTTTTGA
>JABRWK010000380.1:11503-24707 GCA_013372445.1 Hypothenemus hampei | reverse complement strand
AATCCTAAGATTTCTCGGAAACTCGTTATTAATTCCTTTGCTACAATTAACATTTGGTCGAAACGTTCTCGAAATGTTACAAATCGTAAATTAATAAGAAAGAAAGTGTTACTAATTTCTACATAATAATGATAATTGTATCAACCTCCCCTCTGAAGTGTTCTAAGTAAAATTTTGAATCTTAATTTATGGACATCTCTTGTGATACTTAATACGAACTGGGTAGACCGAATGGGCATGGCGCGGCTACTTTCATTATCCTACTTTCTCTCTTATGTCCGCTTAAAATGATCTGGAGGTAAAATACTTAAACCTTCTGTTTCTTATTACCGAAGCCACATGCAGGGGGAGGGGACGACTCATCTCGACGTCGATATTATAAAGTGAATCTATATATTCCGCCTGTTCGTCAGGTGCTGGATATTTTTCAAAAAAGAACATTGCTACTCACACGGTGATATATATGTAGTTTAGTTTTGGTGACTTACTTTTGGATTAACTTTAGCCATGAGGTCACAACAGGTTTGTGTTTTGGTTTAATTAATTGAAAAAGAAAAACCTACCGTACATTAACATAATGTTTGTTTAATTTAATTCTAAATATTTCGTTCGTTGTTGAAAAATCCTTTATGTAAATGGAATATTCAATTGATACGTAATCAGAGGCCCTTTACAAAAAGGAAATAAATTCGAGAGAACTTGGTTCAACATGTATCCGATAGAACGAAAGTAGTATTGCATGTCCCGGAACAGTTTGAACATTTTTTTTTTTAGACTTTATGTGGGACAAAAAAAAATACGGGCATGTTAGGGAAGTTATATTCATTGAAGTAATAATTCTAATCTGTTTTTAAAATGCGAAAAATATGGTAATTTTTACATGAGCACTAACATCAGGAAATGCGGTGATATAGGCCCTTATGTTAGCGCAAAACTAATTATTATCGCATAATTAACTCGGTTTTATTTAAGCAAAAACTTTAATTCGCGTCCCGCTAATTCCATAAATTACTATCGTTCATCCGTTTAATCAACTCATGAAACCAACAAACGAATTCACTTTGTTTTATTAAATTGGAAATTTCGAATATGTTCTCCACTCATATGTTAATTAGTAAATAACTTAAACGCTTCATTTAAATACTTTACCTCGTTTCCCACACAAAATTAAAAGTGTCGATTCCAGACAATTCGTTAATGAACCTGATGCAATTCTCGTCGAAATAACTACCAATTTCCATTCTCTTATATGCATTTCATCAAAAAACTATAATTAAACTATTCGGATGGCGACTTACCATTATAGAGACGAAAACATATTTAATATTAATCGAATTTTAATAGCAAGTTCATCTGAATAAATTTACTTTCACAGCCAGGGTCAACTTTCGTTTCAATTTCAAGAACTTGACCATGATCTCATTCATTATTGTTCAATATTTTTCAGGTGGTTGCACTGCTATCTGTCTGCCTGACTTTCAACTACGTTTCTGGCGTTGTCAATAATGGCCAAACAAAAAAAAGTGAGGAAGCATTGAAACCTATTGATGGCGAAAAGGAGAAAAGTAAAGTTGAAGCTGATTTAATAGCAGATAGCTCAGAAGCAGTTAATCGGCGAGAAGCTACTTCTATTCTTGACTCATACGGGACGCCACAGATCAATTTGCCTGTACCCATTTATGGGGTACCTAACGCACCTTCTAATAACGTAGTTTATCCGGCACCACCTCCCGACATTCCTCCTCCACCTGCTCCATTGTATGGAACTCCAAGTATAGGAAAGACTTATGGAGTGCCTCAGGTATCTGGTATTTCTAAAGGATTCGGAACACCCTTACCGGTTAAATACGGAGTCCCATCGTTTACTTTTAATGTAAATCCTCCGAAAGCGCTTTATGGCCCTCCTAAAAGTATTTATGGTCCTCCAAGTAAACCGTTAAAATTCCACAAGTACCCACCAAAAAATTTTGGACTGAGAGCTCCTAAACCTGTGTATGGAGCTCCACTGACCTTCAAAGATACTTTTAACTATAACAAGTTAAATTTAAATACGAATTACTTGAATGGAAATAGTTATAGCAACCTTTATTCCAGTAATGCTTTTTCGAATTTATACTCGGGAGTTTCCAGTTTGAATCACCAATATGGAGCTCCAGTTATACCTTCAAAGATTCAGTACGGGACTCCAAGTACTTCAATTTCGACGCAGTATGGAGTACCACATAAGTCTATAGCGTATGGGCCACCTCAACCATCACCAAACCCTAAGCCTCCCCACCCTGGAGCACCAGCTCCTCCGACTCCTCCAGACATTAAATATGATGGTTGGCAACCAATTCCTGGTTTAGTTTCTAAACGACCAATTGAAGATGTACATTCCGTTACCGGAGAAGGAACTGCATACAATGATCTATCGCCGCCACCTCTGAAACTGAATCAAATCAGCGACACGTATGGTGCCCCGCAAATTACTTTAGACGTTAATCAAGGAGGAAGTTTACTTGGACAAACTGGACTCAGTGACTCGTATGGAGTTCCCTTAAAATCAGTAACAGGAACCAAAGGAGTTAGTGACTCTTATAGTGCTCCATTGGGAACGGTTACTGGATCTGGAGGTGTTGTAACATCATCAGGAGATGAAGCACATAGAGCAGGTTCTCAAGAAAGTTCACACAATCTTAATTTGGATTTATCTTCTGTAGGAGTTGGTCATGGTGCAGATATTCAAGCTAGTATTGAATATGACCTAGGAACCCAAACGCAAATATCAGATTCTTACGGTATTCCTCAGTTAAGTTCACAAGCCCTGAATGGATATAAATCTTTGCCAAGTGTCGATTTAGTGCCTCCAAGTGGTCAATATAGAACCTCATTACACACCAGCACCAGTGGAGCTTACAAAGGCAACAGACAAGGATTATTTACAAACACCAAAGGAAGTCTGTTCAGCAACTCTTATTTGCCACCATCTCATCCTGTAGCACCAAGTACTTCTTATGGTGTACCAAGTTCAGGAGCAATTTCCTTCCAAAACGTTGCTCACGGCTCTTCGTCTGCTGGAATCCAATTACCACACTCTTCCATTAGCATTGAAGGTGCAAATGCACTGCCATTAACAAGTTATAGTGCACCTTCCGGATCTATTGATGCTAGTTACAGTCTTCCTGCCTCCAACGATGGTGTTAGTGTGTCGTTGGACTTCTCACATCCTCCAGTGACAATAGATTTGACCGATGGGAAGCAAAATATTCGCGATTGTTATAATAAGCAACAGCTTCAAGTACCTTCGTTAGCTTATGGGGTACCTTCTGCAGACAGCTACACTTCGTCGCTTTCAAGTCTCACCACGAATATCGCTAACTCACAAATTCAAACTGTAGTACCTCAACCTACGTATGGTACTCCAAATTTGGTGCCACAAGTGCAATATGGTCCTCCTCCTGATTTGCTTCATAGCTCTTCTATAAAAAGCGAAGCTACGGTGAACTCTGTTGAAGATAGTGACGAAGCCCATGGAAAATCTTATGGAAAATCCGTAGCAGCTAGTTTCGGTCCTAATAGTGAACTTCTGGAGTCTCAATCTATTGATTTGAATAACATAGCTTTACAAGGAAATTTGGGAAGTTACACTCTACAAATTCAATCTGCTGATGGCACTCCTGGTCAGGCACCTCATACACAGGTACTAAATGAAGGACTTCTTCAATCTATTTTACAAGCTATAGAGCAACCAGGCAAACAGGGACAAAGTGCTCAGTACCCTATTATATTGCAACCTAGCTTGGAACAAAATTATTCTATTAATGAAACTGTGAGTGACTTACACGAAGCTCAGCAAGGATCGGAACTAAAGGAAGTGATTATTGAAGCTCCAAAAAATAACAATATTGAAGATAAAACAGACAATGATAATGAAGAAACGTTACAGTTGCTGGACACCAGTAATATTGCCTTATATTTCAAAAAAGACGATAATACTAAAAAGGACCGTGAAGAGAAATCAGATGAAAACAACGTCGATAATGACACAGATTAAATCGTTGGCCATATAAAGCTAGTCGGACTTAATAATCCTGAGGGGTTATGTGAAATAGGTAAGTCTTTGTACAAGAACTTTTACACTTTTGAAGGAGACATGTGCTCAAATCAATAAAATCAGACTTTAGAAAGATGTAAATGTAAATGTAATTTTCAAAATTAGTACCTAGTGATAATGTACAGGGTGATTGTTTTTTCTTGGAAATTATTTCCTCAAGACATTTTCTTTTCTTATCTGCTCAGCTTTTATTTGCCATATCCAAGGCCAGAAATAGTTTTTTTGTTATTCGTATTAAATAATCACTCTGTATATATTAATTGTTAAGATATAAAATTGTTAAAATTAAAAAAATTGTTTATTTATTATTTCAAAAAATATACGATAAATTTAGTTAGAATTAAAACTTATTTATTACGAGTAAACGTTGTTCAGCAATTATTGGCGAAATTAAAGCGACGCGCCCGAGTAAACCATTGGGGTTTTGTTAAAGGGCCAACAACTACATTAAAAAATAAAAAAAGAATCAAAAGCCTCGACGAGAATAGAAAGGAAAGAATGATGTTATGTATAAAAACTAAGGGTCACTAGAGGAAATTCTTGGTACAGTTAAAACATTCTTTGTATCCGTAACATTTTAGGGTTGATGTCTTCACAAATGGCCCTTTGTGTGTGACCCGGACGCTTTCCCAAGTCTCGGTATGATGTATGGCTGGATTAAAACAAAACTATAACGTACGATGTCCGCTGTGAGTTTAAGTGCAATGTTAGTCTAAAGCGATATTCTATTGATTTTTCTGATACGTTGAGTTTAATTGGAGTATGCCGGACTTCAAAGCATTCTCGATATTCAATTAAAAAAGGTCGGCTAAGATTTTGTGTAAATATTGTAAAAGAAGATAGCAAAAAGGGCGAGTCACAGGCATGTGAAGTGAATAAAAAGGTTTTTTGAAATATTAATCGAGTAGAAAGTGCTTGAGAAATACTTTTTCTTTGAAGTCGCAACTAAAGATCTATTTAAGACAACTAAGAACAAAATGATAAATTTTCCGGGTGGCTAGAGCAAATTAGACACGAAAAGAATTCTCAAAAGTCCGCATACTGGTCTATAAATTGCCAGCCAAAAGAAAATTAATTCCTTCAAGCCTGGAAAAAGCAGAGAAAGTATCCTGCAAGCGCCCCTGACTGTCGTTTGATCTACAACTCTTCTTTCTCCCATCAAAACGAACTGAGGCGAAACATCCACTGGGTTAAATTGAAAATTTCTCTACACAGCAGCTGTTGACATTTTTCTCATCCCGAAAATGAATATGTAATTAAATTTAAATTAGATTGGATTTTTCGTTAATTTCACTTTCGCCAGACTAAAAAGGTTATGAATTTTAAAAGCTTGATTTCCTGCTTTTTCCACACAAAGGCGTTTTCTGTGGTGGATCTGAGAAAGGGTATTTGTTAAATTGTTTATTTAGTTTCAAACCGAAACTAATTTTAATTGGCGTTTACTGTTTTTGAAACTTTTCGTCGGTCCGAGGTTTTCCACTTTACCTAAACTAACTTTTAGTTATGAATAAAAATTTTTCTCTAACTAAATTATAAACCTGCTAGAGTTCTAGTTTCCCATTAGTTTTATTCAGTTAATTAAGCCTAAACCCATTTTTAATTAACCCATCACTATCGGAAGAAAAACTACAAATTTCTAGGTCATGGATTTATTGAGAATTTAAGAGGTACAAAATGAAATTAACGTGACCTAACGAAACAATTATGAACTATATAAAAGGACCTCTATAGATATTAAATCAACAATTAAAGGTCTCTGCGAGTTGCACATTATACACAAAAATAAATATCTATCAAAAATACAAAAATTGCATAAAGTGAATACATCTGACCGGATTAATTACGAAAATATACACCTCAAATTACAGTTTCGATTACATATTTCAAAATATCGAAACAATACAAGGTAAACTGAAAAATCTGATGGTCGTTCATTGTCTTCAAAACAATGATCATTCGCTATGTAAAACTAAAAAATTATATCGCATGTAAACGAGGTAACATCATTAATTGAATGAATCGCAGATTTTGCTCACATTTGCTACTATGATTGCTAATCGCAAGTACCCAAACCAGAAACTCAGTCAAAATCATTCAGAAACAATGATGAAATAATCAAAACACACAATGAAATACTAACAAGCGGTTAGCAGATTATTATTAAGGTTTACCTGGCCAGACAATCAATCGTATAATATTTTCATTTCAGAAGGGAAGAACTTCAATAAACTACCAAATATCGCGATTTCAAATCGCAACAACTCAATACTCAGAAAGAAGTACCAGGAAATAATTTTTTATAAGTACCCGGAAAGGTACTTTTAAAAAATTAATCGTCAATAACATAAACGATGAACCAACTAATGCGCTTATTCTTCCTGAGCATCTTTGGGTACTCTGACGTTAGGCTTGGCGTCCCATAATAACTGTTCCCAATCGACTTGATTAACAAACACTTCATCCTCCAACCAGAGTTCGTAATGCTCTTTGAAGGATTCGGAGAGCTCCAAACTGCGACCGAGGACACTGTTAGGATTGTTGTCAACTGGTTCGTAATCGGCATCCTGCAATATAAACTTCAATCAGGAAGAATTCATGACAACCTTAAAAAATCTTACCAATAAGTTAGTGTAACGACGGTTGTTAAATCGATCAACTGAGGCTCGTAAAGCGCACTCTTCAGCTTGAAAATCCCAAGGTCTTGCATCAAGATCTGTAAAAACATCAATTCTAATATTAACGAACTTTTTCCAAAGTCACGCACCATTTCCGTAGGCCCAATCATCATTTAGACGATGACGGACTTTCTGATAAATAGCGCTTATAGTTTTCATATTAGACTTTCGCCATTGTCTTCCCAAATACTTTGTCTGCATTTTCAATAATTTCAAAACATAGAGCTGATTCATAGCATGTCTTATCTTGAGAGTTCGCTTTAAAATGGGAGCCGATTTGAATACCACGAGCATCTAAAAACTTGATTAAGCAAAAAATTATTAATCAATAATTAGTTGTTACCATAATTCTTGAATGTTTCCATTTAGTGAGCTTATTCAAGATCCTGAGCAAATTAATGCAAGAAAACATGTTTTTCCAGGAATACGGAGCTGAATCTCCAATTTCAAGAATTTCTGATGTTAAATCAGGTTGATCTCCAATCACACAAGATGGAAACTCCAACATAGGAATTCTAAAAAAACTTGTTAATTTACTTTAATTGCATCTCCCTGTACGTACGAGTTTTTAGCTCCAATATGTCCCAAGATATTTTGGTTGAAAAATTTCAATACAAGCGGAATGCAGTTGGCAAAAACAAGATGCTGGGACATAAACTCAAACTGATAGATATGGTTCAACTTAAAATGCTTCAACAAAAGGAGAAGAATTGCGGAGACGGCTTTTACGATGATTTCCTTGTGTCTATTCACGTCGATACCAAGTTTCATAGATTGTAAAACGGTCATTCTAAAAGCAAAATAACATCGCAACCTTTCTTTGTGATTAACTAACAGGATACTGACGGCATTTCTTCAGGCAAAACATAGGACATGATATTAATGGACTCAGTCTTGGTCTTTGAAGTTGGTGCGGCTGCTAGCAAGACCTTTAACAAAGCAATCATGTATTGAGGCAAGTTCGGAAGCATTTCCTGGTAGAGTATCTCAGTGGGTGTTAATTTAATTTCTTCTCTCTTTTTGGAAAAAGGAGTTCTCGCAATACATTCTTCCTTTTTAATCTGCAATTCAGCTAGAGATACATAAACGTGCTAAAAAATAACAAATTTAATATTTCATTTTTTTTAATTAATTTAAAAAATACCTGGTGCAAAATACGAATGCCCTCATGAATAGGCTCTGGTAAACCAAACATTGTGGTGGGATCTTCAGGTAAAGTATATCCTAAAAATTTATAACGAGAGGCATCCAAAAATGCATTGATATCCTTCTGTCTGACTTTAGGTTTCCACGGAAGTCCCCTAGGTATAACATCATGCTGCGGCAATGGCGACACTAGCATGCTGTACATATTTAAAATGTGATTACTAAACATCTGACTAGATTCATTGTTATCGGCAGGGCGCCTTTCATCGTACTCAGTCATATCAGCCACATCATCACCGTTTTCATTTCCCATTGAGCTTTCCATTTCCATGTTGAAAGACTCTTGATCGTCTAAACTGCTTTGTTTCATTAAACTTTGCTACAATGTTATTATTAAAACCCTCTTAATAAGAAATAAAACTAGGCAAATTTACTCTTCTAAACGGTCGAGCGCTCCTTTTCTGATTTTGAGCTTCAAGCAGATCAGAAGCACTTGCAGGTGGTGAAGAGGATCTAAGAGTTTTCGCCACTTCCATTGTATCTTCATTTTGCGGAGGCAGCTTGGCCTCTTGGCGTTTCAAAGCCTTTTGTTTCTAATTGTAAAATAATGATAAGTGTTATAAAATTAAAAACAAACACAATGTGTTTGTTATGTAACCGTTATGTATACATAACGGTTTAAAAGTGCCATCCCTTTTTTTTAAAACGCTTAACATTTTTTGGTTACAAAGCAAGAAGAACACTTTTAACAACTTTTCTAATAAAAATATAATTCTTGTTCCCTACTAAATGTATTTCAAAAAGGTAAATATTCGTCAAAGCACCATTTTTTCCAAATGTTCTAATATTGTTAAACAATTATCGACTCGGTAAGGCTTTGGAAAAGATGTATTACACAAACCTCCTTATTTTTTTTCCTACATTTTTCTAAAATGCTGCTCACGAGTAGTCTTGAGTCATGAGTGCGGAATTTACGTCAAAAAGTAATATGTATTTATACAGAGTATTTCATAAAAACGGTACATAACTTCGGGAACGTATTCTACCGCTAAAATCAAGGTAACTTTGTTATATAAACTATGTCTCAAAATGCTTTGTTGCGGAAATACTGGGTGTGAAAGTTTAATTAAAAAATTACAATTTTTTGAATATTTTCGAAACCACTTGAGTCAATTTAATGAAACTTTGTAGGATTTGAAAGTTAGCAACGGTGCATGTTACGTTAAAAATAGTGGCTTTGGTTTAACCAATGGCGTACGGGCAGGCTAATTACTGAACATTTTCAAGGAAAAACGTGGTACGCTACTGTTCATTTTCAATTTTTTATTTTTTTTAATTGTTTGTTCGATTGAAAAAAAAGATCTCTTGACTTTTTTGTAGAACGCACCATTTTTAAGTAAAAAAATAAGTCATGTTATTTCATATGGAGTTTTGGCTGGACATATGTTATGTATGCCCCGCCAAAACTCTCTGCAACGTAGCCTTTTAAGACTATACATTATTTGAACTTTTTGCTTTAAAATAATGTCGAGAATTACCTCGCATAGTTTTCAATTGGAAAAATTATTTAAAAAAATAAAAAAAACAAAATAAGAGAATAAAATAATTTATTCAATCGAAAACCATGTTTTTTTCCTTGAAAATGTCCAGTAATTAGCCTGCCCGTACGCCATTGGTTAAACCAAAGCCACTATTTTTAACGTAAAACATGCACCGTTGGTAACTTTCAAATCCTGCAAAGTTTCATTAAAATGACTCAAGTGGTTTCGGAAATATTCAAAAAATTGTAATTTTTTAATGAAACTTTCACACCCAGTATTTCGGCAACAAAGCATTTTTGAGACATAGTTTATATAACAAATTTATCTTGATTTTAGCGGTAGAATATGCTCCCGAAGTTATGTACCGTATTTAAGAAATACCCTGTATTAGTATAAAAGTGTATAAAATAAGAAACAATATCCGTATCGAAAAAGAAATTGAAGGAGGCACTTTTGAGCTGCATTGTACACATGGTTAATGTGTAGGATTTAAAGTTAAATTTATTTTTAAGCAATTCTTACTCGTAATTCTGACATGCCGCCCAAAATAAGAAGGATGATCTTCCATAAAAATAGAAGTATCTTTTTCATTGGAAAGTGGGGAGCTGCCCCGCTGCAGAATTTTGTTACCATTCCAAGAAGTTTGATAACCAAGTGATCTTCCTCTTGACAGTGTCCTAGGGAAATAGAAATTATTGCTTAAAGTTTCAAGAATGAACAAGAAAAGTTACCAAGGTCATAAATAAAATTCTCTATTTCAGCTTTGTATTGCATATCCTCGGACATATGCTCCGTTCTAATAACTTCGATAATAATGTATAAAACGGACAAAATAACACGTAAATCTTCAGAGTCTACTAGCGAGACAGCTATCTTTTTCATGGCCGCCTGAGCAGCAGCCACATTGCTAACGGATTAAATATATTATTTTATATTCAAAAAACTAAAGCGATAGTACTTACTTCATTTCAAGGTTCAGTAAATCAACAAAGTTATAGAAAGCACCAAGTTCAAATAGCTGCAAAGTGTTTACACGGCTCCAATGTTGCTGCTCATGATCAGACTGCGCCTCTGCCCAACATCCCTGAGCTATGTATAAAATACATCTGGCACTCCTCATACGAGTTTGTCTTTGAATGTTATCAAGTTGATCTAGCATACACATCAAAACTCTCTTTTTATCGGCATCTGAAACGTTTTGCCAGCTGGGCGGGAGACCAAATATTTCCATCTGGTCTTCAAATGCCTAATTAATTAAGAGATGTATTAATTTTAACTAATTAAGCAATGTTATCATACCTTAACGTTGAGCTGAAACTCTGGTTGTTCAGTGTAGCTGTATAGCTCGGCCATTTCATTCCCATGAGTGTCGGAGTCATCGTATATGAAATCCAGGTCGGGAGAGTCATTGCCACCACCCTATAAAAAAATAATGAAAATTAAAATTATCACTTATCTTATATCCTTTTTTTAATAAGGAAAAACTCAAATATATACCTCGTATTCTTCTTTTTCTTCTACTTTTTTCATATTGATCTTCTGATTTATACTTCCTTATTCTAGCAAGTAATAAATTGTTATTCATATGTATAATTGTAACTCTATCATGAATATTGTTCTCATTGGATCATGTTGGAGCTATATTAGATGCTACATTTTACGAATGACATTTCGATTGAAAAGTTCAGTACTTACTTACGGGTTATTGGACTCCCAAGAAATTTTTTTTTGTGATTGTTTTAAGTGTTTTGTTAAGAAGAATTGAAATTTAATGTTTTTCTTACATATTTTGTACTTTTTACGCATCTTCAGTTATTACATTTGACTAATCTTGCTTGCTAATTCCTCTTTATTTGGTTAACGTATTAACATGAATTTTAAACAACTAACACGTCACGTGAGCAGTGAAGAAGAAGCAATGCGTTTTTCCAAGAATCTTAGAAATTATGTTCTGTTAATTCTGTTATTATTATTCCTTGGCGAAACACCTAAAAAAAAAATTTTTTAAGGGTCCGATAACTCGTAAGAACCGAAAATTCTAAGGTTATGAATTAAGTGAATCATGCACTCGTCTTCTTCGTGAAAGTATTCAGAATTAGGATTTGGCGACGAATATTTCAAACCCACAGAAACGAATGGAGGTATAGAATCGGATAGAGTTATTCTAAAACAGCCGAATCTAGTAAATGAGGTTATTTCTGAATTAGGCCCTTTCAATGCTGTAAGGGATATCAACAACCACATTGAAAAAAGTAGGCGGACAATTCTACTATCGTAAACTGTTTATAAAGGAAATGTATGTTATTATTGTGAAGATATTTACGACGGTTGCGGTTCTTTGCGCTTAGCTGCCTTAGGAAAAGAAATCTTCGATTTTAAGGTGCGCCGAACTCTTAATGTCATCTAATCATGATAGTGGTTATCCTTTGCAATCATTCTTCTAATAGTCGACCAGTTTTTTGTATCTGTTACTCCAACACACCATTTGCGTTCTACGGAAACTGAATCTAAGAATTTTCAAATGAAACTTGAAATTTTTCTTTCTGCGGTAACGTATCTTAAGAGGTGGTTTTAAATTTTTTTTATGTATCTTCAAAGTAGAATCTTTGAGATATTTTTCGTTATGATTTTTAGAAGAAAAAAGTAATGCGACTGGAACTATCCTATACTTACAACGCGTAGCATATCTAAAATCTTAAGTATACACTAGCGACTTATAACGGGTGTCTAATAAAATTCCTGGTCAAGTAGGCTGTGGAAATAATTTCGATCATAGCCGTATGTCTTAGCTAATTCAACAGTTGTCAGTTTTAACCTAGATATTTTTGCGTGTACTTTTTCCAAGTATCATAAATAATAGTAATTTTGTCTAAAAACAGTATTTATTCAACACCTGTGAATAATCTTGAATCAGGCAACGTATACTAAACAAGTGCCCAGAAATCAACAATTCTGTTATTAGAGAAAATGTTATAAGTGGTTTAAAAAGAAGAATTAGGACATGTTTGCAAGAAAATGGTGGGCAAATTCAACATCTTGTATAATAAATATTTTTTCAAATTTCATCTTTTTTGTTAATTAAAACTCATAAAATATAATTTTTATATCGGTACCCAATTTGAAGGTTATGTTGTTTGTTTACATTTTTGAAAGTGTATAAATGAGCTAAGACATACGGCTATGATCGAAATTATTTCCACAGCCTACTTGACCAGGAATTTTATTAGACACCCGTTATATANTTTAATTATACCAAAATAAGCAGCAGCTTTAGATAGATGCCAATTAAGTATAAGGGACTCTGTTTTTATTCTTCAAGCTATAATTGAAGCACTAGGACTTAACATTAATGATTATAATGTAAACAAATCATCAATCCAACGAATTCGGACAGAAAAAAGAAAAGAGCGTGCAAAAGTAATACAAATGAATTTCAAAAACGAGGTACCAAATGTTATTACGGTCCACTGGGATGGCAAATTATTAGTTTTTCCTTTTTCCTATTTAAGGGACAATTTAATTAATTTATTTAGGTAATTCCTATAAAAACTAATGAAATATCAAATGATCCCAAGTAAAATCTTATTTCTAGAATGAATAGCCGACAAGTAACAAATACGCCGATAAATAAATAAACTTTCAAACGATATCACTTTTATTTGTTTCATTTTTTTTGGGTACCCTGTACAAGCACAAAAAAATCTTAAAACGGAAATATCTCACAACGTCTTGTATGGTAAATGATG
>JABRWK010000380.1:0-11473 GCA_013372445.1 Hypothenemus hampei | reverse complement strand
TCATCAATTTTGTTTCTTTGGAAAAGGCGTGAATATCTCACCATCTAAATCTTCATATAATTAAAAAAATTAAATACTTTTTAAACCTTTTTGAACCTTTTTTAGAGAACATTAACAATAAATGCACATTAAACACATATTCACACTTCATGCAAAAAATTTTAAAAATAATTGATTGACATAAGTTCTTCAACACTGCAGACAAGGTCAAACTCATACCACCATCTGACATATTTTTTTAATTATTAAATATATGTATGTTATAAATTTTATCCTAAAATGCATAGTTCTAAAGTAATTCTACCTATTCGAGAGTAATATTCAGTTTTCGGACCACTGTAAGAACTTTGAGGTCAAGTCGGCACGGGTTAACGTTGTCCAATCGAGAAATTATTTGACAGGTGAGTAGTTATGACTAATTAGAACATATTTAGGGGGTAAGAGTAATACCAAAAAAAATCACCCAATAAGGGACACCCTAATGTATATATAACTATATAGTTCCTTGACTTTTATACTTTTCCAGTAATCTGATAAGCCAGTCGCATTCAACGAATGCGACCTCTGGATCCTCTAAACTGTTAGAGTGGATTTGCAATTCTGCTGGTTGAAAGTACAGCATGTGAACAAATCATTTTGAATCTAGCATGCAAAACAGGTAGGAAAACAAATGAAATTTACCTAATTGTGTGACAGGCAATAATAAATGTAACAATGACAAGAAACAAGCAAGTGGCAATTGTTTTAAAGCTTACTATGATGATAATCAACGTTTTTTTAAAAGCGAAATTAGTCACGAAACCATATGAAACCCCAAATACTTTTCATACAAAACAAATTAAACATAAACATCAAACAATGTTAGTAGCTCAGGATATTAAAATGAAAACTCGCTAAGTGAATTTTTTCTTGCCAAAGCTAATGTCCAATCACTTACGTCGGAATCTTGTCTTTGTCGTCTAATTAATTCTCTCAGCAACGGTTTCACGTCTTTCTTTCCATTGCCATTTGGATCCATTTCAATTTTAATAGCATTATTTCATTATTTTATTGCACCGACTATAAACACCAACTAAACACATTACAAAACCTCCATATTATCCTTTGACATCCGTCAAAATGAAACGTCAAGCAAAAATACATACAGGTATAAAATTGATATTCGTAGTGAACGAATAAAGGAAACACCCAGCGAAATCGAATTTAATAAATAATACATTAAACTATTCACGTTTCATATGGTTGTAAATTATTTATTTTGGTAGGAAGTTTTTAAAAAATGTAGACATATAAAATATTTTCAAGTTAAGTAGAATTTTATTAAAACTTTTATTGAAACCAATCGAGTACCTATATATTGTTTTTAATAAATTCTATTTAAATTTTATATTTAAAAAAACCGCAATTTAGCGCCTAAAATTGTATTTTTTCCTTAAAATTATGGTTCCATCGACATATAAAACTTCATACATGCAAACTTTGGTAATCATAAACCTAACCATGTTTTTTCTTATCATAAATTTTGGAGGGAAGTTAATGTTTTTAAAGAGAAATTTATTTAAATTTTATCACTGTATGAGTCAAAAAGACACTTTCTCTCTTTTTTAAGTCTTTTTAAGTGATTTTGTCGTTATTTGAATTAAAGTTGTATTTATTTAAAATGAAAGTGAATTTAATGTATTTAATAATTAAACGTTTTTATTGAGATATAATGGGTATCACAGGATTGCTTCCTTACTTGGCCGAAGCAACAAAACCCTGCCACATATCAGAATTCCGAGGAGGTACAGTAGCAGTAGATTCTTACTGTTTATTACATAAAGGGGCAAATGGATGTGCAGACAAGCTTGCAAGAGGAGAAGACAGTTCAATGTAAATACATTTATTTTTTATTAAATTAAGTTTAATCAGGAATCTAATTTGCAATTTGTAGCTATATAGACTATTGTATGAAATATGTGAAAATGTTCCTTTCTTATGATATTCATCCTATAATGGTGTTTGATGGAAGAAACCTTCCTGCGAAAGCAGAAACTGAAGCTAAAAGACGCGAATCTCGAAAAAAAGCCAAACAAAGAGCAGTGGAACTGTTGAAATTGGGTAAAACTGAAGAGGCCCAAACGTATTTGAAGCAATGTGTTGATATTACTCCAACAATGGCTCATAATCTCATAAAAGAATGTAGAAAGTTAAAAGTGGATTGTATAGTTGCTCCCTACGAGTCTGACGCCCAATTGGCATTTTTTAACTTAAAAGGAGTAGCTGAATGTGTGGTGACTGAAGATTCAGACCTAATATTATTTGGTTGTAAAAAAGTTATGTACAAATTAGATTTAAGTGGGTCTGGCCGCCTTGTAGAATCTGATAAAATTTGTTCTGCAATGAAAATGCGTCCCGATCAATTTACTTTTGAAAAATTCCGATATATGTGTATCTTGTCTGGATGTGATTATGTGAATAGCTTGAATGGAATAGGCTTGAAGAAAGCTGAAAAGTTTTTGAAGCTAACAGCTGAAACTGATCCTGAAATTGTACGTTATATCCTTTATGTTTTTTCCCATGTTTTAGACATAATTAATTTTAGTTTCTTAAAAGGATACCGAGATATCTTAACATGAAAAACCTGGTAGTGACTGACGAGTACAAGAATAACGTACTTATAGCAAATGCAACGTTTTTACATCAAATAATTTTTGACCCTTATAAAAAGGAGCTGGCTCATTTAACTGATCCAGAAATAAGTGGTACAAATCCTGAATACCTTATAAATGCTGGTGATAAATTTGACGACGAGAAGGCTCTTGAAGTAGCACTTGGAAATATAAATCCTTATAATTTTCAACCCTACGATAGTAATGATATATGGGTTCCTTCAGAAGTCAGTATTGTTCTAATGTAAATTATCAGATAGTAAATTTGATGGTTTTTAGCTACCTCAATATAGTATTTGGTCAGGAGTATACAAGAAAAGAACTTCTCGCAAACAGGAAAAAAAACTTCAAAAGATTAAGCTTCAAGAATTTATTCAAACTAACAGCAAAATTGAAGAACTGCGAATAGATCAAGAAGATTCCGAAATCAATAAAGAATTGGTTAGATATACTGTTGAATTGCAAGTTAAAGAAGACGTTCCCAATTCAGAGAACACGGAAGAAATTCAAGAAACTGATGTAGAAGAAGCAAAGGATCTATCTCCTGTTGTAACAAGAAATCCTTTCAAGATTAAACAATTAAGTAAATTTCCTAAGACTTACACCTACGGGACTTCAGTAGTTAAAAGCAGGTTCTTTTGTTCGGAATCACCCGTTGAACAATCAAAATATAAAGATTCGGATAATGTTGAAGAATGTACTGAAATCCTAAAACCTTGTGAAAATATTATAAAAAAAAGAAGCAGAGAAGATGTAACTGAAATAAAGTCTGAAGAAATCGTGAAACAGAACAGTGAAAAAGACTTTATTTTTATACAAGATTCCACTGATACATTGAATAAGAAAATAAAAGTTGGACGCTCAGGGAGTATTAAGAAATCTTCAGTGCAACAAAAGACATTGCACAGTTTTTTTGGAAAACTGAAATAGCTTTAATTGTGATCTCAAATTTTTGCCATTTTGATGAAGTTAGAGTACGAATTTTGTTTTTTAATATAATAAAAGAAAATATAATTGCAAATGTCTTTTATTATTTATCAAAAAGTATTTAGAATCAATTTTATTTCACTTTAATGTCCCAAATACGAAAACTTATAATTCTTTAATCAATGCGATCGATGTAAATCAAATTTTTCATTTTAAAATTTGACAGTTATTCCTTTCCATTACAACAAAATTATAAAAGGATCACCTTTATAAGTATGCCTCATAATAAATATAGTATGTATTCTAATAAGCTACAATTTCTCTTAGTAAGCAATGCTTTGTCCATGAATGTTACGGGTAAAACGATAATTTGATGGACGGTTGATCGATAATTAAACAAAATTGAAAAGTTTGCAACAACAAGAAGGTATCTATCATTTTTGGCAAAAACAAGTTTTCCGTCAAAGAAGAACCTAGTTCTTTAGAAAGCTGTCTCTTTCTAAAGAATTAGTTTTCCAACGAGAATTGATACAATATAGAGACAGCTTTTTAAAGAAATTTAAGTTGGACGATGGTTACGTTGCAGAACCATTTCAGTAATTTCAAAATTTTAAGGAAAATGAACGTACTTTTATATCTCTTGACAAATTAAAAAAAACAAATAGCTCTTTGTTGTTACAAGCGCCTCAATTCTTCCTTGATAACTAACTAAACAGACAAGGATTCAAGGGAGCTTTCAGTAAAAGAAACATTAACATACCATATATTCGGTTTTAAAATACCTATTCAAATATACAGTTGTTTTTTAATATTAAACAAAGTCTTATTCAAAATGCAATTCTCTAAGTTTCCATTATTAATTAATTTATTCAACAATTCGTTGTTAGCAGTTGCCTTTGAAAATTTACTTTGTATAATAAACAAATGTATTTTCACAGCATAGTATTATTATAGTTTATTACAAATATTCAATCATTCCTTGTGAATACTATATAAATACTAAATAAGAGTAGGTAAAATGAGTACAAAAGAACAGAAATAGGTAGCCAATGGTATTTCTGGTACATAAAAGTTGAACTGGTAACAAATATGTACGTTGAGATCTTACATAAAAATTATTAAATTCCAGAGTGTACAGAAACCACTTTGACATATTCATTATTCGAAACAAAAAATATGAGGTTTTTTTTCTTAATTTCCCTGAAACCACTTGCTATAGAGGTCACTGTTAATTGCCAAGTTTGTCGATATTGGGTTCAAGGCCGGACTAAACGGAGGGATTCTAGGTATTACCCTGTTTTTTGTTAAATAAAATTCTTTTTGTTGTTCATCAGAATATAATTCTCGATTATATTTTATACGTGAAAAGGGATACTTTTTTGGAAAAAAAGTCGTCTGCTATAAGTCATCTATGCTTATGAATATTAATACAACGGATACCAAATGAATTCTAATTCGATTCGGTGCAGAGTGTTTTATTAATAAAGTTTCTCACTTATTAGCAAAAATGAAAAGATGTGTTTTTTGTCCATACTTTACCACTTTTCTGCAAACTAAAAAATGCCACAACTAGATTTTCCGTAGGAATCTGTTTTTAATATACAGAAGATTTATGATTTCTCATTTTGTGATCACTCTCGTATTTTAGAACTGTTTATTATAGATGTTTTAGCGGAGAAAGCAATGGTATATTCTGTTTTTTGCTAAAAACGATTATTTGTGAGATATAGACTAAACATACAGTCAGTTACAGGATGGACTTGACGATAGGAAAATTTTTTATTTTGGAGTTTTTGAAAAAAAACCATTCTTCATAAAAAGTTCTGTTTTCGTTCAAACAAAGCAATTTGATTGTTAGATTTTTATAGAGTAGTCGAAAATTATTAAAATGTGGAAAGATACCAAAAGTAAAGTACCGTGATTTTTTGAAATATATAAACAAATGTCAAAGAAAAGTGGTTTTTAATAAAAAGCTCAACTTAAATGTAAAATATAAAAAAAGTTTATTTTGAAGGTTTTTGTAATTTAAATTTTTATAAAAAGAAATGGTTTCAAATCATTCGGAAAACTTATAAAAAATTTGTTGTTAACTGAAAAATGCGTTGAGGTGGGAAGTAGTTATGTGGAATAAAAATGTGAAGATTTGAGTTATTATAAAATTTGTAATTGGTAACGAAGAATAATTTTTTTCTTTTTCGAAAACCTAAAAATAAAAAAGTTTTTCTTCTCGTTAAGTCTATTGTGAGACATCTGTATATTATTTTATATACATACTGTATAATTTCTACTGTTAAGTACATCTTTCCATTAACTTTTCAAAAATATGTAATCTTTCGTAGTGATTTGTATCAGCTTATTTCAGTATTTTTTTATTAGGTGCGGACGCGTCATGAAGAAATATTTCCATATCTAAATTTACTAATTTTCTTTTTCCATAACTTTTTCTTAATCGCCTTTTTAAGTATGTCAAAGTTTCTGGATACCCTGTGTAACAAAATCTGCTATAACTAGCAAAAAAAATAAAAACATTCCTAAGAAAAATTGCAAACAAATTGGCGACCTAGAGATGTAAAATGGTAAAAGGAATACAATCAAAAATTATTGCTCAAAGATATGTTTAAAGACTAAAACCAATCAATCATTATAAAAAATATCCAAGCCTATGTTTGGTTAAAAAAAAGCAGCCTTATAAATAAAACTTGTATATCACATTCGCTAGAGACACATATGAACGACCCACATTATCACAATAGATCGAACTCTCATATGCAAGGTGACCAAAGGGCATGTTTTTTACATGCCAGACATGCTTTTTTTAAGTGTTTAAATAATTTAGATGAACAACTGTACTATACAAACATTCTTTTTAATTTTCAAAACCTAGTCACCTATTCACACTTTCAATTCAATTTTAAGCTAGTAGTTAGACCTGCTAATACAAGAGCAGTAGAAGTATAATGTCATATCATTGCATTTCAAAACTAGTTCATATAGAATATATCGGATCGATCATATCAGGCTTAGATACATGGAGCTATTCTTTTTATTATTGACAGCATATCCTCATTTTAAATAGTCAATAAATATAGCAAGAAACTACCAATGAGAACAAAATTTCTTAATTGGAATTTTGAGATCAACAAATCCCACCATGATCGTGGTTATCAATCACCAAATTTCAATGAAAGTGAAATAGTTCTCTTTGGACGGCAACATTTTCCTTTGAAAGTAAGATTTGAAGAGGTTAATTGTTCCCATACCAAGATGCATACGCAAATTTGTAGTAGTGTATATGAAGACAAGTTAAGTGACATTTATAATCTGATGTAACATTTTTTTATATGATAGTAGCGAATGTGATACATGTACAGAAAAACCAAATTCGTCTTCTTATTCTAAAACGCCTACTTGTTGTTTATTATCAAAAATAACATATCCTTCTTGCATATAGACTCAGGAGGTTTCAAAATTAAATATTTCTTCTTATGGCCCGTAAATAAAAAAAGGATTGAAAAGGTAATTGCACTTACGGGCTTCCGGTTAAAATTACATATTTGATGGGAAAATAATTTTTTTTCGCCAAAATATATAGTCTCTTGAAATAAAAAAATGATTATGTAAATTATTATCATAAAAAGCTTGAGTTTAGATCATAAACTCTACTAAAATATGATGTAAGGCCCCTCGAATACTAATCAATTACCAAGGCAGCAGAGGCGTAGCTTACAGATGAATCATTCATGTTACGACACTGGCTGGACTGAGCGTATTTTAAAAATTTCAGACTGGCGTTTTGAGTGTTATCATTCCTGAGTAGTTCTTGTATGGCCTGGAAGAAATTGTGTTCAATCTTTTTCAAATATTAGTAATAAAACTTATACTTGAAGCAGAATGGCAATGGGATGTCTTCCACATATAGTATTTCCATACTTTTTCAGGTAATTAGTAAATTCGGTTGGATTCATATTTTCAATAATATTCATACCCTAGAAATGAACAAAAAAATAAATCGGAAATATGATGATTGTTCAACAAAAACACATTTAATGTATTATGTACTAATAACGCATTTCAAAGCATTATTACTGAGTTGAGATGAAAAATTCTATGAATGATAATGCTCTACCCAAATCTTATGTAGTGGTAAATCCTACAACATTCACCCAACAATTCCCTATTGCTTCCATTTGATTATCAAATTCTTAATTCATTAAAGATGTCACCCAAAGATCGGTGAGTTGTGTAACTAATGGTTTAGGTGCCCAGAAGGTGTTTTCCGCAGTTTTCTGGAGACCCATTTATTACTATCAGGCATGCGAACATGCTTTTCAAATCTCAAAACCTATTTTTTTTAAATCTCCAGAAAAATATAAGATGTTTCTTAAGTTAGTACTTCTTTTTTGGCAGGGATAAAACTTCTCAAACTAAGTCATTTGACCAAAACTTGCCTATACCGAAGTCCAAAAATAACGAAGATGCAAGGTGTTAAAATTTAAGAAAAAGAAATTTTATTTTCTTAATTTCCAAACGGCTTACGATTTTTTAACGAAATTTGATATACGTGTTTAGCATATTGGTAGGTTTAATTCGAAAAATTGCCAGCTTTAACCATTCAGTAGCGGAGGTAGGCTGTCATGTTTCACTACAATTTTGTATGAATAAAAAGAACACCCATATCTCCACCACTGATGAATGGTTAAAGTTGGTAATTTTTCAAATTAAACCTACTAATATGCTAAATACGCATATCAAATTTCGTTAAAAAATCTTGACCCGTTTGAAAATTAAAAAAATAAAAACTATTTTTTTTCTTAAATTTTAACACCCTCTATCTTCATTATTTTGGACTTCGTTATAGGCAAGTTTTGGTCAAATAACTTTGTTTGAGAAATTCTATCGCCTGTCAAAAAAGAAGTACCAACTTAAGAAACACCCTGTATAATAAAAATTTTTGTGATCATCCGTTTTATAAAAAACAGGTCTTCAACATATTATATTTCTGTGACAAGAACTTTTAGGGATTTCTTTTACTTTTCTAAATCTGATCACCTTAGTAATGGCATCGTCCATAAATATTCTAACAAGTTTCATCACTTCGCTTATCAGCGAAAATAAAACCCCTTTTCAACACCGCACCTCTCGCCTACTGTAGTCCCGGTTCAGCAGGAATGCAATATTTGTAGTGTCTGTATGGTATTTCATAAAATGGTTAAATATTTATGTAAAAATAATAAGGTAGTCATAATGGACATAATAATTATGTTAGAAACTAACAATATATTTTATAATCTTCCCCTGTATTACCAAAATGCTCATTTTTCATCTGTACCACTAGTAAATAATCCTCATAGGAGGCTTTTCTGCGAGTTTTACAATTGATAACAAAAAACGCTGGCATTTCGAGGTACATCAAAGAAGTGACGGGACTTGTTAGAATATCTATGAACGGTGGTAATGGTTTAACATTGAGGGGTTAGACCACCTTGGAGCGAGAAAATATATATTCTGGGAATTTTTGTTAGCGAAACAATAAAATAAATAAAAATTCTGAGAAGAATTCTTTATTGTAACTCTAATGAGCTATATAATAGAATTCTTTCATAGAGATAAATAATTATTTATCTAAAAAAAAATCCCACATACTTTTCTGGCTGTTCTTGTATAGATGTAATGAAAAAAAATTCAGTTTTTATTCTAGGTCACCAATTGTAGGCGCTGTTTCCGACCGTGGGCCGCTATAAACAAAAAAGTTAAAATGCTTCCCTGACACCTTTCTGTTACTTATCACTATGAAAAAATTCTACTTTAAAGTTAGAATAGAGTTACAATAAAGAACTCTTCTTAGAATTTAGAAGTTGTGTTGTTTCGCTAAAAAAAAATTCCAAAGCATGTATATATTTTCTTGCTCTAGAATAATCTGACCCCTTAACAATCGAACTCTTGTCTTAATATTTTGTTGAATGAAAAGCTTCACAGCTTTTAAATGTGTTTCTGTTGAAAAATAATTATTTCAAATTTTAATGTCTTACTGCACGATCCAATCCTTCAATAGATTGATAAATACTGCCGTAAGATCGATCATAATAAGTATATCTAAAGCGATGCCCCCAGTGGCAAAAATCAGACGATATTACAAAAAGATTCTTGGGATCTGCTAAATAAGGAGCCAAAATTCTACCATAGAAAGCTTCTCTTTCAGGACTTAGAGATCCTACTAATATAGGAATGATCTTAAACTTATTTTTGTACCTAAAATTGCAATTTAGTAACATATATTGAGGTTTCACATGTTCACCTTACTTTTCCATAACTTTAGCTATATAAGGTAAATGCATTTCTATGCTGTGTTCACCTTCATCAGTATCCAAATCCATTCGTTCGAATTCGCCAGTGTTCTCTAATTCATTATTCACTAAAAGAATTTTGTTAAAACAAAAAAGCAATATTAACCTCTAACCTGCGGTATCTATACTTAAGTCGTATAAGGGAGTCTTATATATTTGTGCTATAGACAAGGCACATCCTGACAAGCGCACATGATGAGAAGGGCCCAACACGAAGATCCTACGGACCACCACTGGACTGATTTGTCTGTATGCAAAACCCCCACATGCTCCACAGTACTGATAACCTGCATGACTAAAATTTTTAAAATTAGACCATACGATAAAAAAATGCTTAACATTTTGGTTTATTTTTATAAGATTTCTGATATTGTTTCATTTAAATTTCAAAAAATTAATATCTCAGAATATGCAACATAAAATAGACCCTACCAGGTACTAGTTGTAATATGACTATATATTTAATATTGACCATAATTAGAAGATAATGATGCATGGAAAGTCCTAAATTTGAAAGGCATTACATTTATGAAAAAATAAAAATTTAAATCCAAATACTTACGGAGCAATGATCGCTCTGGCAGGTCCGTGTGATAAATCAGCCTGATTTAACCAATAATCTAATTGCCTTTGTAGTTCAACACCTAAATGTAGAAAGAAAGGGGTTCTATCAGATCATTGAAACAATACATAGTGACAATACAAAATACATAAACAGCTGATATGATCTTTATAGGTTTTTATTAGAAAATCTAATTACCGGAATCCGTATACCAGCTTCCCGCGTGAAGGGCTCTTCTCACACGCATCGTGTCAGTCATTTGAATTTCTAAAGTAATATTTAATATTTAGTAATGGCTTTTTTGGCTATTTCTGGAGCATACAACCTTCTCGATAAAAAGAATACAATAAACTAAGAGCAATTTCAGCGTGTTGAGCGCATGCGTTTGATCTTGCTGACAGGTTCAGAAGTAAAATATAAACCTAGAAACTGCAGTGTTAGCATTTATCCATCTTTTATATTAATTATAAATAAAATAATACAATTAAATGTAAGAAGAGACTATTATTATAAGTACTATCATTGTAGGTTGATATGGAATAAAACGGTTAATAGAATGTTATTGGCCGATTAAATCCACTAATTACATTAATCATAAATGATTTAGGCCTTATCTTACCTTAGAAAAAAAAGTTTACACGTACAGCTCCGTTTGAATTTTATGAAAAACTCATGCTCCAAATCAGCAGAATCACACTTCTGTTCTAGTTCCAATCAACACATTAAGCCTCAATTCAGTAAAGCTTTTCTACATCTATATTTAATTTTAATATAACTGGATGTCCTTTTGTACAACACATAATAATCAACTTTTTTGTCAACACTAAACTTTGATCACATAAAATTCAATGGTTTCGATGCCATTCAGCCAGTCTGTTTACATATTGATGTGTGATCTGAAAAGAAGAAGAAGAGGAACGAAATGATTCTTAACTTCACTCTTTTCTTAAATTGTTGTTGAGTGGAATTCCAAGGGATTCCGAGAGGAG
>JABRWK010000379.1:0-54516 GCA_013372445.1 Hypothenemus hampei | reverse complement strand
ATATTGACTTTTCGAAAATTATATAATTAGGTAAAGAAAGTTTGTAACTTTGCTGTTATTAATCTTTTGATTATGGTTATTATGACGAATATCATAGTTGTTATGGAAAACATCATAAAATAGCCGTTTAATAGATGTTAAATGGCGAATTTTTCAAATTTTGAATATGCGGATAGTCTTTATTAGAGAAGACCAGATTATATAGTATTGCCGAAGTCAATTATATAGGATGTTAATAAATTCAGTATAAATATTTTGGGGGAACATTTTTTAGGTCAAAATAAGACTTTTCTCCTATAAACATGTATCCAAAAATACACCCTATCCGAGTTGCAGACATAGTAAGTTACGTAATAAAAATCGATTATGTCGAGTTGTAACTACAGTTACGGATCAAATCTCCTGAAAATTTGCAGGCCCTGTTTTTTTAGGCGTTCTATTTATTATTTGCTTTAAAAATTATGTAAATCTAATTTTAGAGGGGATGGAGGGGGGCCTATACTTTTCAGGTCCGAAATTTTATATTTCCATTGAGAAATTCTAAATTTAAACAGGATCACCTACTTAGCCATGAAAAAATCCAACTTTTTGATTTCTTGTTTCTATCTGATACAACTAATTTTTTGTAAAAAATTTTTTTGGTAAACGAATTATTAAAATATAATATTAAACTAAAAATCTTAGTGGGCGATAACTACGGATTTTGCTCCTGTTTTTTTTTAATTTTTTTACTTTTTTAAATAAATTACCTTAGTTTTTTAGAGCAAAAGTTGGAAATGCCCTTCTCCTGCTGCAATATAACCTTCCATTCTTCTCCGTATAGATTGTCGTACATACTCTGAAATACAAATTTAAATTTCTGTATTATCAAAATTCTAAATGTATAAAAAAATAACTATAATTGTTTTTTCCTGATGTATTAACCTAATTTTGATTTTTAATAAAATATATATTTGTCAATGAATTATCTAAAATTATTATTGTGAGATAATCGTTATTATTTTTCTAGACGTCTAACATTTTACACTGAATTCAAAAACCTAAACGAAATTAAAAAAGAAAAAATTTCAGAAGTGTATTATACATACAGAGTCGGTTTAGAGTATTTTTGACCCCAACATTTTTGTTTATGATTGTTTCTACAATTTGACTAGACGAATTGAAAATATTGGGTTTTTGGACAAATAAAAGTACTTTTGATTGATTCCGATAAAATGTAGCGTTTTCGAGTAAAATGGATATTACTGAATACACTACATGCTATAACGCCTATTGGTTGCTAATAAAAAAAAATTTTGCCTATCTTGATTTGTTAACATCCCTTTTACGTAAATTTTATAATAAAATAATTTCTTTTTTTGGTAAGTGCATTTTTTTTTTAAATGTAGGTAATCAATAGACGTTATAACTTGTAGTGTATTAAGTATTTTCTAATTTATTCGAAAAAAGTAGGTTTTATCGAAACTAATAGGTTTATTTGGTTAAATAAATTAAAAATAACTCCCTGCATCACCTCTTTAAAAGATTTGCAACGTGCTACTGAACATCCTACATATTTATTTATTAGTACAGGAATTCTATGCTAAGAATTTATTATCTTTCTAAAATCTTTATTTATTGGCAGATTATGAAATTATTTTTGTTACATAGAAATTCAAAATGCATCTTCAAAAAGTAAATATTGTCAAATACGTTCACTTTTATGACCTCAAATTTCAAATAGTATAGAAATTGTTTTAGAAAAAAATGACGGATTTCTTTTTAAGATCGCTTAAAAAATGTCTATATCGAATTTCACGGCTCTCGAATACAAGATGGCCAATTTTTGCCATCATTTTAATTATCCTAAAATAAACATAAGAAAATCCGGTAATTTAATTGAAATGAACAGTAAGTATGATGCATTGATTTAATTAGGTTATAATATTGTTAAAAAGTAAAATGCATTTTAAAAATAATACATTTCTAAAATTGTTTTTATTTCGCACATTCTATTTTCTACAGTAGGTAGATTTGTTTAAGCAACTCTTACAAATCTGTTATTAGAAAGAATCCGTCGTTTTTTTTTAAACAAGATAAAATGATATGATCGTAATTGGTTACAGCCGATGAATAAAGTTATTCATTCTCAGACTGTCTAAAAAAATTACCAATATTGGTCAATAAACAAAGATTTTTTAAAATTGATAATTTCTTATCGTGGGCACCCTGTATATTTTAATGTTAGGACAGCAATTAGTACACTTATTATACATTTGTATATAATATATAACACAATAGGAATAATAATATATGTAATTAAGGAGGACTTGTCACGTCTTTATCGTGGACACATTGTAGATTGTCCGTTTTATTTATGAAGATCTGAATTACTCGGTTGTAAACTAACTGTAAGTTAAAAATAATGCGATATACAGATTGTTTCGAATAAAAATGTCCTCTACAGAAATCTAGTGAACCATAAGAGATAGAGAAATGAGAAAAATTGCACTTTTTTGAGTTCTACCAAATCATGTTTTTAAATTTAAAAACTTCCAAGTGGTTCTGAAGTTATTTGAGAACAACCAATTTTTTGCGATATCTCTTTTTAATGTTTGGTGATTTTATTTTACATTCAGTAAATTCTACTTTTTTTCTGAATGCAACACTACATAAATTACATTTATTATTTGTTAAACAAATTAGGCCAAAAACCTCTATTTTTGTATTCCAACATAACTTCCATTGAATTAAAAATCCTCTAGAAATAATTTCTTTAGATCTGTTCTTACTTAGTTATGGGCAAGACTTATAAGTAAACCCAGGCACAAAGAATGCATTTTTTTTTGTTGATCTGTGTTATCAATTTCAATTATGTAGAGTAAAAGCGCGAAATGTGGAATAGGTTCCAAACATTTAGTATTTCACATAAAGTGAAATATAGGTGTTTTGAAAAAGTCCTGATGGATATCTCTGCTGTAATATTGGTGTTAGGTGCGGTTTGGCTTTAAAAGTTATTCCTGTAAAAGTGGCTTTGGTAAAACTTCACATAGGCTAAAAATTTATGATTTGTCTTGGACGTATGTACATATGTATACTTAGATATTTTTACGTGAGTACGAAAAATTTTTAATTTGAGGAAGGCTCTTACCTAACAATCCTGTGCTCGGTTTTGCATGATTTTGTTTTATTAAGTAACTGTGCACGAAGAATGTCGAAAATAAGCATATTCCTTATGTGAAATATTAATTTTTACTTTTGTATCTTTTTTGCACTTTAATCGGAACATTCCTGATTTGCTTGATTTTTTTTGTATTGGCTATTTATCTATATTTTCGGTTAATAAATTTGTTTTTGGGTTGTTGTTTCCTTGACATTTCTTAATGTGGAATACATATACAGTCCAATCGCGTTACTGTGAACATACGTTAATATGAACAGCTCAGTGGTGAGAACAAGAAATTATTTACATTGAACGCCGTATAGTGTGAACACTGTGTACTTTCAATAGTAAATACAAACAAGTGTATTTATTGTTTATCTATCTCAGTTTTTTCTTGTTTACAGCTGCAGGAAGTTCCTTTTTATGTCTCTCGAAGTATTAGGTCTGTTCCAACTGGCAGTTGGAACCGTTCGCAAACGGTTCAAAATGATCAACCAGTTTAACACCGACTGACATTCACTAGTAATTAATTCAATATTGAATTGTTCGATCATTTTGAACCGTTCGCGAACGGTTCCTAGCGCCAGTTGGAACAGACCTATTGTAAAATGTCGTGTGTGTATGAGTAGCCGTGTACGTAATGTTTACTATAAGTATCAGAAGCAAATATAATCCTGTAAATGCTCAGATTAAGATGGGCAAATTAATAAAAACATGTCCAGAAAAATATTACTGATTTCTTTCATTTTTCAAATGTATAATTTAATTTGGTGTTTATCAATAAACTTAATTTAATTACACCCTCTTTTCTATGAACACCCCCGTTGGTATGAACTACCTTTGGTTTTTTTTATGTTCACACTATCGCGATTGGACTGTATTCCACATTGTGCTGCTACATATTTCATATTACGACTAGATTTCCCGTTTTGATTAAAAAATTATAAAATAAAAAGTATGGAAACGGCAACATTATTAGATAGGGAACTTAATTTTAGAACTAAACGTCTTCTTCGTATACAATTTGAAGATCGTTAGACGTTTTTTATATTTATTTATAATTTAAATAGTATAATATAAATGGTATTCCACATTTGGCATGTTACTCTATTATTATGTAATAGTCGTTGATATATGTTGTATTTTCATGCTGTAAAATTTAAAATAACGGAAAATTATTCTAGCAAAGAGAAAGATTTGCTTTGCTATTTTATCGAGAATCTTAAAAATTGTATACAGAATTTATGAAATAGGGTTATAAATTTTAAGGACTAATTCTACATTCGAAAATATGAAAAAAAAGTTCCTATAAACATGGGTCTATAACTATTTCATAAGGGAGTTAGGGTCCTGCAAAGGTAGCCCCAAAAAAGGATTTTTATTTAATATCTCAGGAACCGTTCGAGATACAGAGATGCAACTTCGCGTACGATTTATTACTAATAAGGGTTACTATGCTACAGTGTTAGTCAAAACTAATTTCAACCACAGGTGTGCGAAACCGGAGGGGACAAAAGTACGTAAACTAAATATTGCCCCACCTTTGGTACCACACGCCTATGGTTGAAATTAATTTTGACTAATACTGTAAAATAGTAGCCCTTATTAACCTTCGGACTACAACGTGCGGGTCAAAATGACCCGATAGCGTCAACAACGCATTTATTTCATAGGGCAGTCATAGAAAGGGCTTGGGATTTTTAGTACCTTTCAATCTATCCTCCCTGCAAATGTAGACACGGCAAGAACCGTTGTATGGGTAAGAGAAACTGTGGTTTGGGTCAATATGACCCCATGTTGTATAATATGTTCTAGTTTTATATTCTTCAAAGTATTTTTTTCTTCAAAATTTAATAGTTCTCTCTTCTGAGGAAGATTTTCGAACATTTTTTGAATCCATCTGAATTGCTTGAGCCATGGCAAACAACCAACGTTTTATCTCTGATGAAGAAATTCAGCGAAAGTCGAAAGATTGAACATTATCACTGACAGTGAAGATGAGGATGATGTATTATCAAATGACAACAATGAACTAGACGTTTTTGAAGTTCTTCCTGAAGACGACGCAATGTCAGAGGATCCTTTTAGTTCAGATGAATTTGCTGACTTGGAACTAGAGAATAGGGAACAAAGCAAAAACTTTGTATTGGGAAAAGATGAAGAAACCATCTGGACTGATACTGACCTCTTGCCGTCCAGGAACGTCCGAGTACCCTCAAGGAACATCATTATTCACTTGCCTGGTCCCAAAGGAGATGCTCGGAGTTTAATAAATGAGCTATCATTGTTTTCCTTATTTATAAACGACGCCATGATCGACATCATTGTACAATTTACAAATGAGCAAATAGATCGCCAGAGAGCGAAATACAGAATTGAACAGCGT
Source organism: Hypothenemus hampei (assembly GCA_013372445.1). Lineage (NCBI taxonomy): Eukaryota > Metazoa > Arthropoda > Insecta > Coleoptera > Curculionidae > Hypothenemus > Hypothenemus hampei. Next base: position 48,988 of record JABRWK010000379.1, on the reverse strand, counting down.
TATGTTGGCCCCACATATGATCTTGAAGTGAAAGCCTTGCTCGGTCTTTTATTTTTAGCGGTGTTATGAGGAATTCCAACCTTAATGTTTCACATATATTTTCCCCTGTATTTGGACCACCGATTTTTCGAGCAGTTATGTCCAAAAATAGATTTGTTTTCCTACTTTGCTGTCTGAGATTTGATTCTAAAGCAACCCGAAACCAAAGAAAACAAACTGATAAGTTTGCGCCATTTCGGGAATTTTGGAATATATTCAATCAAAATTGTTCCGCATACTATACTCCATCTGAATACGTGACAGTGGATGAAACACTACTCAGTTTTAGGGGTAGATGTCCTTTTAAGATGTTCATCCCGGCTAAACCGGACAAATATGGATTGAAAATTGTGTCGCTATGTGACGCCAGAACGTTCTTCTTCTGTGGAGGTATCCCTTACGTAGGAAAAGGAACAATAAATCGACAAGGTTTGCTTTTACCTACTCAGTACGTGCTTCAACTTATTGAACCTCTCAAACGAACACATCGCAATGTCACATGTGACAACTGGTTTTCGTCTATAGAATTGTGTGAAGAACTTTCTAAACATAAAATTACAATGGTTGGCACCCTGCGCAAAAATAAGCGAGAAATACCTCCATACTTTATTGCAACGCGAGGCGTACCATTGGGATCTTCACGGTTCCTCTATCAGCCTGATAAAATGTTGGTTTCGTTCCATCAGAAGAAAAACAAAAACGTTATTTTAATCTCATCAATACACGATACTGGAACTGTGAATCCAGACTCGCAAAAACCTGAAATTGTTGAATTTTACAACTTATCAAAAGGTGGAGTTGATGTTTTCGACAAGTTGTGTCATAGCTATTCGACTAAAAGAGCTTCTAGAAGATGGCCAATGCGCTATTTTTACGGCGTACTTGATGCTGCTGGAATAAACGCCTTCGTACTACATCGGCTCAATAACAAAGCAGTGGTAAAATCCAGCCGATCTGACTTTTTGAAATCATTGGCATTCTCATTAACGGAGCCTTTTATGAAGTTAAGGGTGAACAACGCAAGGCTACCCAGGAATCTGCAAACTGAAATAAGAACAGTTTTGGGTCCTCCAGAGTCTGCCTCATTTGTTCCTTCTACGTCGCGGCAGGGCCAACCAGCGAGCAGGAAGAGATGCTATCTTTGCTCAAATGACAGAAAAACATACAACTTCTGTGAGAAATGTGCCTTACCAATTTGTAGGAAACATGAAAAAATGAAAAGACAGTGCATTCAATGTGAATCTGAGGAAATAATAGAAGATTAATGAAAAATTTTGCCTTAACCCTTGCTTGCGTTTACTTATAATTAGTCGAAAATACTCATCTGAATTTCATTTAATTTTGTTCCTTCTCATGAATATGTTGCAATCCATTCGTGAAGTTACCTTGTTTTTTATTATTTTTATAAGAATTTTTATTTTTTGTTATTCTAAAAACTTAATAAAAGTTTATGTTTTGGAAACAATTATTAATTACTGCTAAAAAGTCCATTGGGTCAAAAAGACCCGACGTTGTAGTATAAATTCTGACATTTCACGTTGTAGTCCGAAGGTTAATAATAAATTGTACGCAACGTTGCATCGCTGTGTTTCGAACGGTTCTTGAGATATTAAATAAAAACTATTTCTTGGGGACCACCTTCGAAGAACCTTAGCTCCTTTAGAAAGCATTTGCAGATTCATGTTTATAGGAACTTTTTTTTATATTTTCAAATGTAGAGTCAGCCCTTAAAGTTTGTTACCCTATTTCACATACACCCTGTATAAGTCGACATGCTACATTTTCAATCATATCCCGAACGATATCAACCCAATTGTTCGATTTTTAAGCGATTAGTCACAAATTTGGAAAAATACAGGTCGTTTAATAAAGCCAAAAAAATTTCATCCTGAACAGGATATTGCTGTTTTGTTTGCAGTGGAAGAAGATAATAATGATAATAGTCTTCAAAGTATTGAAAAGAAATATGCTGTTTCTAAAATTGTTGCACAGAGAATTTTGCGTAAACAAGGATATCATTCGTATAAGTGTCACAAATGTCATACTTCGAACGTATGTAGAAGAACCTTTTGTGATTTACTAGACAATGCGATGAAGATTATCATTTTCCTCATAAGATTTTATGGACAAATTAGAATTATTTTTCAAAGAATGGGATCTTTAATAAAAAAAATCATCATTATTGGGTAACATAAAATAAAAATCACATTCAAACATCCAGGCATCAACAGTACTTTGGGTTTAATGTATGATATAGTATTTTGAAAATACGAATTACTCGTATTGGATCCATAATTCATAAAAGAACTCTAAATTTTAAAAGATGTGGACAATTTTTAAGAAACCAAATTGAAAATATTCTTGGCGAAATTCCTGTAGTAGTAACAGATAATATGTGGTTACAACAAAATGAAGCTCGTCCTCATATCTCTAGAAATAATATTGAATATTCAAGAAGCCGTTTTCAAAATATATAATTTAATTTTTACTCAGCGTCTCAAAAACTGGTCACTGCAATCTCCCAATCTTATTGTACGTCGTTGATTTTTGTCTTCTGGGGATTCCTTAAAAATAACATTTACTGTAAGACTTTCGAAAATATTGATGAATTGAAAACTGAAATTCGAGTCGCAAACAGACAGATAGCTCTAGAAATTTTAAATAGTGTTTTAGAAGAAATTGTTAACTGGTATTTTTTATGTTTCTAAAATGAGGGTGGAATATTTCAAATTAAAAAATAATTTAAAACAATTTTTTTGTTTTTTTTATTAAGTGACAGATCTAAACAAATCATTTCCAAATGTTTTTTCGGTTCAAAACTACTTATGATATCGAATAAAAACTGCGTTATTTTGGAATACGGAGAATGGGGTTTTTGACCTAATATCTTTAATAAATAATAAATGCGATATATCGTTGGATTCAGAACAAAAAGTAGAATTTACTGAGCGTAAAATAAAATTTGTAGATGATTAAAAAAAGCAAAGTTGATTGATGATGCTTTCGAAGAAACGAAACGACAGATAGAAAATCTACAGACATCCTTTTGTAAAAGAGACAAAATAGCAATGGAAATGTCAAATTTACTTTAGAAATTTATTTACTCTTGAAATTTAATTAGAAGACATTAAAAAAGAAATTTCGAGAAATTGGGTTTTCTCAAATAACTTCGGAACCGGTCGGAAGTTTTGAAATTGAAAAACATGATTGCAGAATTTAAAAGACACAACTTTTTTTTAATTTAACCATCCCCCTAAAAGGCATAATGATATACTGCTACATTTTTTCAATTGGAACTATCAACATTTTCTTAACGAAAGTGAAGTTTCTAAAAATAAGGTATTTATTGCGAAATTTTTCTGAAATCGTTTGCAACGTTGTCAAGATATGAATTTTTTTATTAATGCCAAATGAACTTCATTGCTTTAAAAATATTGGCCCTTTATATATTTTTTTATAAATACTAGTATATGTCTTAAATTTTTCATTATGAATTATGATTATGAAAGCTACCTTTGATTTAAAACAGTAAATGAAAAATAGTATAAACATATTGACGCTCAAAGGAAAAAGGTCGTAAGCGACATTTTAGGAGAATTTGACTTATTATATTTGTTTTAATTTTTTCTGCATTTTTTGATATGTGTTTTACTTTTCTGTAATAATTTAAATTAAAAAAATTGAGAAAAGAATTCCATAGGTTAAAAGGAGAAATTTCCACTTCAATGCGGTCTACAAATGACATATTTGTCGCTTATGACCTTTTTCCTTTCAAGTATCGATATAAAAATTTAATCCAATTAAGGTAATAATTCTTCAAATTTCCTTCCAATTTGTATAAAACGCAGACGAGGTTTTTTAATTAATGACCTGATATTTTGTGTATTGGCAGTAATGATTCTTTGAAAAAAATGTTGAATTCTTTCTATCATGTCTAATATTTTTTGTGAAACTATGAACATTGCACCTAACAGTCTCCCATGGAAAAAAGCTCATACGTGTAAGTTCGGGTGACCTAGGGGGTCAAACAACTGGACTTAATAAATACAAAGCTCATACTAATAATAAATATAAAACGTTACTAGATGAACCTTGTATCTATTTATTTATTTAAGAATACTCATTTTAGTAATTCATTATCTGACATTGAGACTAAAGTAAGGAGGAACACCGTTCTATTGCAACCAGATATTATCTGTATTAAAATTGGGAAAATGTTGTCTTGAATTATGATATTCAAAAAAAGTCTTCCTTCTAGAATTCACAAAGAAGAAAGAAAACCACGTAATTAATAATCATAATAATAATAATAAGAATAGTAATAATTAATATCCCTTCATAAAAAATCAAATTATATTGAAAATAATTTACATATCAGGATTTTGGATACCACAAAAATGTAAATTATTTCTATTAATAAAGTTGCTTTTATGCATTGTAGACTTATCTGATAACAACACAAATTTGAAAAATTATCGTTTTCCTCGGAATACCTTTGTGTCTACTCACAAAAAATAAGCTTTATCTTAAAATAACTAACTCCGGATGTAATTACGTAAAGTATAGATGACATTTATTATTTTTGCGGCATTTTTCCACAAAGATCTTCTTCGCCGTATACGAAATTGAAGATTTTCAAGTGATAACTAACTAATTTTTATTTATTTAAAGTGGTTTGTCTTTTTCATACGCAATATTATTAGTGGAATCAAAACGTGGATTCTTTCAATTTTTTCAAATTTACGTCTGGATGCCTTCTATTAAGATAATAAACTCGAGACGCTTTTAAATAATCTCCGAAGCATTCACCAATTATACAGAGTGTTCTAAAATATGTGGGCAATCTTCTGGAATTGAATGGAGTGTGATAGAATAAGGGAATAAGTTCGTAATTTTTTTCCATTCTCTTCCGACCCAGATGGATCCTTAAAGGACACTATTGGGAATAGGGTTTTCATGAATAACTTTCAAAGTATAATACTTGATGTGATTAAATATTTTTTTAGTATGATGACTGCTATTTATGACGCCATAAAACCATACTTTTTAAACACATTTGACTTACTAAGTTCGCTAAGAAGGGAACGGGAAATACAATAATGTTCAGTATTTACACCCTCTATGATAAGGACACAACGATCATATTTTTGGGCAAATTGAATCTTAGGCTAAAAAAGGCAATCTTGTTTGGTATCGATAAAATGAATTGTTTTCGAGAAAAACAATTTTTATGTAAATTTGTTTTGCAGCATTTGAAATATCCAATCCTCGTCTTAAGTACTGGCAACAGTACTAAAAGAAATGTTTACACGATGACAGTAATTAAAGTTAGTTACTATCTTTAGCTACTATTCCCGTGTAAATTCACCTTTAGGCAGGTTTTTTTTACAACATTTAAATAAGATCTTTGCAAATAAGTGGATAGGAGGACCAGTGGTTTGACTTCCTCGGTTACGAGACTTAAAACCCCTAAATTTTATTTTAAGGACATTTAAAAAAATAGCATATCCAATTCGACCATTTAAACGCCAAATTAAGTGTTAAAATTTGAATGTTCCTAGAAAATGTTACTAAACGATATGAAACGAAACATTGTTTTTATTCAAAAAAATCTATAAGGTGTTGCAAGTAGTGATGAGAATACAGGCTAAACCACAATGAAATAATTTTTTTACAACAAGAAATTTTACAATATAAAAAGTGATACTTCTTGTGTTTGTCACTAGACCAACGCAAAGAAATAACAAAGTGTAACTTTTTCGAAAAATCACAAAAATGCTAATAAATCGAAAACCTCGCATATTCTAATATACCAATATTGAGACCATTCGATAGCCTATGACCTTCCTTGTCAGCAGTTTTAAGGTTATCCATTAATTACCGAACACCCTATACTTTTACTCTTGTAAAAGTAGAATGTCTAATTTATCATAATAATTTTTATCAATCTTTCTTTTGGTTATCTTGACTAATGAAAAATATTCAAATTAATTTATAAAAATTAAAAGCAAATTCATTCAAATAACAGGTTAATTTTATTTAATTTTCACAGCCGTCAAAATCGTTAAAAGAATTCTCATTCGGAATTAATTGATGTGATCTAAAAGTTTTTACAATTGACGTTTTGCCTACAACTACAGTGGGCATCTTGAAAATACGCATAAATCCTATCCGTAAAACATATTTCGTTATTGTTCCAATCAACTTTTGTATATCCTAATAACAGGTATTTTGAAATTTCAATTATAATTTTCTCGAAAACGAAAAGAAAGAGCAAACTACGATTTGTCAGTCGAAATAATAACATTGATACGAGGGAAACAAGGAGCTTCAGTCTCGCGGGAAAATGTGAGTAGTTCTGTTTAAAAAATGTAGTAGTATGTTGTTATGCTTTTTTGCGACAAGGTGTATAGATATCGTGGCCTTATTGTGAAATTTGTCATTTCAGGAAAAACCTAAGGTCTGTTCGTACACAAATCCAAAACCAGTCATCCCTACGCTGATTGGTCAAAAACAGTTTCGAACCAGTTTGCAAAATGTTTTTGACCAATCAGCGTGGCGATGACTGGTTTCGGATTTGTGTACGAACAGACCTCTAGTCATTATATGAAAGGTCGGCTTTTAGTAAATTGATTTTTTTAATATTCTTCTTTTACCAAACCAAACCTAATCTAACCTCATCAAACCATACCTATCCTAACCGAAGAATGCATAAACAGTAAAAATTTGTTAGTAGTCTCATGGACAGACCAGTAATGACTAAGTTTTTCACGAAATGGAAATATTTATTATAAGACTCCGACATAGGTACATTGCATTAATTTTAGAGCGTATTCCCATTAACCTAGCTTACGTCCGTCCAACTCAGATTTTAATAAATTTAAATGAAAAAAAACACCATAAAAGATCGGAATATACAATGGACATCTTGTATATTATGTAGAAATATTTTTTTACGTCCGATATGTCACTAATCACCATAGTAACTACTGAATAATATCGTGACGTAAACGTAAAATTATAGCGCTCCGACTGTATACATTATCAGACGACATGTAGTCAACAATGAAGCGAATCATCTTGTTTTGTATATCTTATTAACCCTTGAAATACCGCATTCTTTTTACCAACATGTGGTCTTTATGGGACTCCAAGTAAAACAAAAGTAAAATACATGAAAAATCAAAAATCATAAAATATTATCAACGAAATTGTTAAGAAAAAATGTTTTCTGGGATCCTTTTAAGACCTCACGTGGTATCTCAGGGACTAAGAAAGGCCATATCTCTAATATATTTGACCTAGAACTGACAAATAAAAAGTCATATTGCAAATATGGATAAGAATAAATTCTAGAAATTATTTCTGTACTCCGGAGGCACAGGACACTATATTTGAGGACTGCCTTGTGTTGTGAGCACAAACTATTTATGACTTAGGCGCCTTCCTTATGATACCTGTCTGGTCATAAACTATTTGGGAAAAACCCTATTTACATCTGTTATTGCGTAAGGGTACTTTTAGTTTTTATTACAAGGACATAGTAGGAATGTATTGATATTTAGTTTTAGTCAGAATGTTTTGGTTCCAGACCTTCTTTAGGAGGGGGATGTTCTTGTAGGGTATAAATACGTTATCATTTTGCATAAAACGCTCTCTTATCCTCCAGACTTCGCCAAAGTGTCTTTATTTCGTAACTTAGTACCACATAAATTGTCCTACACCTTGCTGACCACAACATTTGGTGGCAGCGGAAAAGAAGAAAAACCAAGAAAAACTTGACCAGATCCTACCAGTACAAAGAAGAAAGAAGATATTATCTACGAAGAGTGTTACGCAATGGAAATGTTAATGTAAGTCTTATTGTTTTTCCTTTAGTGACACTATATAGTATTGATTAGCGAAAAAAAAAAATCTATATATTTTATTCAANGAATTGTGACAAGAGGATAATTACTTTAAAAAAACCAGTTTTTATTCAGTTGACTACTACGAATTCATGGTTATTCGCAGTTCCCTCACCAGAAAGTGTAACAATATCCTGCACAAATAAAAAATCAAATGAAATTATAGTGTTAAAAAATTGCGGATGTGTCACTTTGGGTAAACAATGTAAGGCTTACAGTCAATCAACTGTATTAGTTCCTCATAATAATGTAATTAAATCTCAAGTTTTTACCGAAATTGTACCCCGTTTCAATATTGAAGATGAATGTTGTGTAAAAATAAAAAATGAAAAAATTAATATATCTGATTTTACGCTAACAAACAATTATAAAGCGATAAATATGAATGTACCGGAATTAAATATAGCCAGTCATAAATTAGTGGATATAGAAGACACCATAGATAAAATGAAAGAATCTACTTTTTCATATAGTTTTCATCATACAGCTTCTTTGGTAACATATATAGTAGCATTATTAGTGTTAGCATTTATAGCATTTAAAATCTATAAAAAATGTTGTAAAACTACATCCTGTTGTGGAATGATACCAAATGTTTGTATACGCGTAAATCAAAGAGTAGAAAACGACAGGGATAGACCACAAGTCCAATACACCAGTACGTCGGATAACCCACCGGACTATCAAAACACAAGTCAGCCAGTTGGACAGAGAAGTGATGAATATATTGGCACTTTTTCAAAACGCACCATAGGATACTACCCTGAGAGGCGACCTGCTAGACAGAATTAATACTTTATAATTTAGTAGTAGTATATGTTTAGTTTTTATGTGTTCAAAGATTTTTCTAAATTTTAAATTGTACGAAAAATCTTTCTTTATGGGGGGAGGTGTTGTGAGCACAAACTATTTATGACTTAGGCGCCTTCCTTATGATACCTGTCTGGTCATAAACTATTTGGGAAAAATCCTATTTACATCTGTTATTGCGTAAGGGTACTTTTAGTTTTTATTACAAGGACATAGTAGGAATGTATTGATATTTAGTTTTAGTCAGAATGTTTTGGTTCCAGACCTTCTTTAGGAGGGGGATGTTCTTGTAGGGTATAAATACGTTATCATTTTGCATAAAACGCTCTCTTATCCTCCAGACTTCGCCAAAGTGTCTTTATTTCGTAACTTAGTACCACATAAATTGTCCTACACCTTGCTGACCACAACACTTGTTAACATCACGTACAATTTTATTTAGAGGTAATTAATGCAAATAACTTTATTTCTCAATTTTCCAAAAGTTTCGTGAATACCACATACTGTTCTAAGCCTTCGGGGTACAGATTTTAAAGTTACTTTTAAAAACTAAAAAAATATTGAAAATTGAAAAAAAATTAATGGAAAGGTATATTAAATATATAGATATATTCTTAAAATTGTTCTATATATTTTTATCTAAGAAGTTACTATAATATCTATCTACAAAAATTTACCATAATGAGAGTTGTGAACATTTTATTGGGAAATTTTAAATATGTAGCTTGGAAATGAATTGGTGAATTCTCAAACGTTAGCTGGTTGAAAAGCTAACGTTTGAGAATTATTTAATGGGACATGAAATACAGAATGTCCCACCGGGAATGTCCATTAGAAATATCTGAATAACCATAGACTGTACAAATATAAAAAAATTTACGTAAACCTTCATCAACCTAATCTACTTTTGGAAGATATTTTCAACTTTGCGGCTCTGTTGATTATATTGGAAGTAGAATTTTTAATTTCTGTATATTGTTTTAAGTTACAATAATAAAACTAGAATGCGTTTTTTAAAGTTTTGCTCAATTTTAGTCACTTTTTTTTTAATAAATCAAATTGAATGGAATGTTTTAATCGCTTTAGACAAAAAAAAGTGTTATAGTACAATTTTATTACAGAGAAAATTTCATTGAGATATCTTTATTTTTAAAAACATATGCTCTTTTTATCCTGGGACCGCAATTTTAGAATAAAAAACAAGTTCGTTATTTAAGGGCTTAAGGTACTTAGTACATAGACGTTTGATGATATGTATATTGATTTTTGATTAAATTATGCAATTTGCAAAAAAATAAAATAAAAAATTTGATAAAAAAATCATCGATAATTGTTTATACCTAACAAAAAACCATAGAAAGTAGTAAAGAAATCTTACGTATTTCTATCGAAAATCTAGTTTTAAATGTATAGTCAAATTTTCATGTTGATTGGTGACGATTTATTTGAATTATGTTTGCAGCTAATTCAAAAAATGAATGCAGTGTATCAAGAAAAATGCTGATAATTAATTTTAAAAACAACGCCCAACGACTTTTGAATTGAAACCCTTGTTTTTGTTTCATGTGAAGCCGCCGATGCACCAAAGTTTGAATCAATTGGTTCTCTAATTCATAACGATTCAACGGTCGTTTTAAAGACGTATTCTGTCTCTCATTAGATCCATTGTCAGCTTTCCATTCTTCTTTATCACATATCACTAATTATGAAAATAAATAAATTTCTTTATAACTGATAAAACTTTAATAAACTGATATGAGTAAGTCAAACAAAGAAAATGTAGTGCTATCCAATCGATCAGCTCAACTGACACTTCGCGCTTTTTTATATTTAATTACAATCATTATAAACATTCAGAATAATTTTTAGGTTCTAGTCAGATTTGGGTACCTCTGAATTTTAAGATTTTTTTTTCTTAATATATAGTAAGGAGTGTATAAAGAAGAATAAAAAAAAATTCTTGGAAAATGTCGTCCAAAAAATCAGAATACAAATTTTAATATTTTGTGCTAATTTGAAGCTTAACTTGCATTTACAATAGGTAAACTGTCTTTCAGGACCCGTGTAGTGAATTGGGGGTGCTGGGTGGGGTAAACACTCACATAGAGTGTCATTTTTCTCCAGGTTTCTTTTGATTGTTTTGAAACAACATTAAAATAAAAAAAAATAAATAAATAAATTAAACTGAAGGGTCAAATATTTTTCTTGCGCAAGGGCCACGCTAATATTGTAGTCGGCTAAGTGAAGTGTGTTTTGGGACCCGTGGAGTAAAAAAGGGTACTGGGTAAGGTAAGGTAAGGTAAATATGGATAGGGTTGTCATAAAAGGCCAATGACAAAACAAGTGTCATGGCTACTTTACCCCACCCAGCACCCCAATTCACTCCACGGGTCCCGAAAGACCCTTTAGTATTGAGGAAGTTATTGAAATTAGTGAAAAATTCAATTTATGACGGAATTTAAAAATTTTTTTTTTAATTTTTCAAGTTTTTTTTAATCTACTGTACATACTTCCTACTATACATAAAAAAAAAATCGTGAAATTCGGTGGTACCCAAATCGAACAAGACCCTAATTTTTAATATCCTAAACTCTTTCCTACCAGTCATTTGCCGATTTTATATTTTGTCGTTATGATATAACGATAAGATATTATCTTATTCCTGCTCTAACCCACCTAAGTTAGTGACATTCGCAGTGAAAATGTGATGTGTCAGAATTTTAAATAGAAGCATTTAGAGGTACTCTCCACAAATGACATTTTATGATATTATATTTAAGACCCTAAAATACCTTTTAAGCGAACAAAAATGTTTTCATTTTTAAAAATTCCACAAAGTTCTCCAACTCCTTAATTGCATCCCAAATGTTTGAACTAACCTATTGTTCTTGATGCACATTTCTTTAATTGCTAAAATTGCTAAAATTCTATTTCCGCTATTAAAATACTACGTATGCTATACTTTATTGGTTGCATCATATATTCTCTTGTAGCCGGGTTACCTTTAACCCGTAACAAGTTCCTTCAATTTTCATCATAAATAAAAATCTAAATACGTCAAATCGGGAGACTTTAAAGTGGTTAAATATTCATTAAAAAAAGAATTCCGAATTGGATAGTAAGGTCTAGGTAAAAAACCATTTCAAAAAACATCGTTTCTTTTAGTTTTCACGTAGTGTTCGCTACGGTTCTTTTTAATTCATTTCAAGATATTAAAAAGGAGCATATCGTCTCTGTAGATACAACGTGTATCTTATTTTTTGTAACTTTTGTAAAGAGTAAAAAAAGTTAATAATTTTTTGCAAATTAAGTTATTTTTGTATGATTTTTAGATATTTCAGAAACAATTCAATTAATTTTAAAATCTTATGTTCATTTTGGACAAAAACATTAATAAAAATTGGATGATTTTGTGAGAATTTAATATGTTTAACTTATTTTGGATAAAAATAAAGACGTGATGTTATATCTACAGGGACGATATCTTTTTTAAAAAATAAAGATATCGTAATGAAATTTTCATTGATTGGAGTTAAATAAGATGATATTTTTGGCTAATGTGACTAAAATATACCATTTCTATTTAATTTAATCAAATAAATCTTTAAAGTTTGGCAAAAATGTAAGGAAAGCCCCATAGCTGTTTTATTCTCAACTAAAATAATATACATATTTCATACTGTATTAAACAGAGGTTAAAATAATTATTTATGTAACAAGTGTGTCAAGTGATGTTGGACAAGTATAGCTGGATGGGTTGGAGAGTTTTGCGCCGAGCCGAAAGTAAGGTGAAAAAAAATTCGAACGAATGCTATAAAACATATTTGCTCAGATATTGCATACAATATTTTGAACCGGGGAAATTTTAAGAAAAATTGTTTTCTCTCAGTAAACTATAAAATGTCACTCTACAAATGAAAAACTGTCAAAAATTGTCGTTTATATGTGTTTATCCGTATCCAAAGGATTCTTTATACGTTTGTATAATCACAGGCACTTTGATATTATCGTATTTTTTTACTTTCATCACTATACAATTTAATGGAGTAAAAATGTTTACAGTTTAAATTTATTTGATTTTTGGCAACAAACTTTTTTCAACATTGACAAACGTCAAAGTGGCTCTGACATCGTGCGTACTGTCTTTACATACGGCAAGGCCTAAGCAATTGTTTTTATGGCTGAATACGGATAAACAAACATAAAGAAACACTTTTGATACTATTTTCAATATATAAAATGACGTTTTATAATCACCTGTAAAAAATCTTTTCAAGGAGCTATTATGATTCAAAATCCACCAATTCGTTTCAAAGTTCTTTAAAATTTTACAATGAAATGTACACATCGCCCTCTGCAGTAAAGTTAATTTATTAGAGAAAAAAACAATACAATCTGAAAAATTTATTTATTTATTTTTAACATATTTTTACCTTTCCATTGTCTTTTTTTTTGAGGTTTCAATATTTTTCCTAGAATTTTTGCCCTCTTGCGATCGAGTCAGAGACTTGAAAAATATTTTCAACATTTTTTTTATTATAAAGTTCTCAAGATATGGCCATTGTTAACGGAACACCCTATACTGTATGAAAAAATCAACTCATCAGTTAAATCCTTATAATTTATCGATAACTTTCAGATTGAAATAAAAAATACGTTTTGCGTATATCTTCTATGATTCACGCAATAATATCTATAATAAGAAGAAACAGATAAAATAAATCCAAAAACATTTTATCTTGCATCAGAAAACTTTATCTAAAAGTCCTTCATTAGTAGTTCTGCACGTTCATTCATTTGTGTCTAATATTGTACACTTGAAACATATGAAATATCTACCAATTATCAACAAACATGTAGACATTCTATTTTAAATTAGAGATAAGATTAAAGTTTGAATGCCAACAAATATATGTAGATCGCATACGATATCTCATTCGTACGGATCTTTTTCGTTCCATACTCGACAGCTTCTATTTCAAAATTAAATAATGTAACAATTATGTATAAAAACGTTACAATATCGGACTTAAATGTGGCTATACATGGGAAAGGGAATAGTATTAGAAAATACTTCGTGCCTAAATTAGGAATTTTTATTATTGAAGTAAGTGTTGTAATGTAGCATCTACTAAAACAATAATTGTTTTCTTGCTGTTTAGTTCCTAGTAGCCTCAATATTTAATTGTTATGGGATATTTCTTTCGGAATACGTCATTTTGGGAATTCATAGTTATGAACGGGCCGTTGGGACTTCTATTTTGTTCATATGCAGCTATAATTTTACAGGTAAAAAAGTCTTTATAAACTTTAACAGCAGTAACACATTTTATATTTTATTTTATTCAGAAAACATATTATACCATTTTACTTAAATGTAAAAATGTATTTTCAAATTTAAGAAATTGACTCAGTAACGGGTTTCAAAAGAACAATACCTACTTCATAGTTAGATTGTTGTATTTAGGATATTTAGGGGGATATTGATTAAATAAAAATTTAGAAAAGAACAAATTTGTAGTAGGTAATACGATGTTCGTTTTCTGAAATTTTTTAATTTTTTACAAAAAACAGCAATAAGATTCGTAAAATTTTATTGTTAGTATTAATTAAGTTATAAAATAACAGTAATAAAGTAATTTATAATTAAATTTAAATTTCAATTATTAATTCAATATTAAGAAAACACCTTACTCCTCGATTACATTGAACAATTTTACAAGTTTGGGCTGACGAAATTAGTAACCTTGACAATAGTCGCTCAATCTCATAATAGGTTTGTACGTAGTGTATTTGTCGAATCGGTTTAGAATTGTTAGAAGGACGTGTCCAGTTTAGTATTTTAACTTAATCTAACTCTAGTAGTCTATGGGAATTATAAGAGTAGTATTGCGCCTGTACTGCACACAGCTAATAGAACCGAATTTATAATCCCAATCATTATCTTCCAAAAGTTTAGAATTTTAGAATACTCCTAGAGTATTTTTATGCTCTGCACAAGTAAGCACGTAATAATTAGTTCAAAATAAGGTCTGACTGTTAGTAGTTGAAAGAAAGCTATCAATATCATACTGATTGCAGAATATCTTTTCTTTTCTTTCTACAGAAATGTCCAAAGAAATAATTTGGCGAGCTATTCGAAAAAACCGATGCTTTATGTCACACATTACATGACAAACTAAACAAACGTTTTTAATGTGTAAAGTTTGTAGTGGTTGAGTGTTTGAAAAATATATTTGAACGTTTGCGATCGTGTGGATCTAAAAAAAGTCGGTAGAAAGATTTATATCAAAGCACTGTTGATCGTTCCTGCATATTGCATATGCTGATTTGACATATAATGTGAATGTATCATTTTTGTAACAATAGTTACAATTAATGATATAAAGAAGGAAAAAATCTACCTAATAAAAAGGAATAAAATTATTATATTATAGAAATTGTATTTTTTATTGAGCGAGATTTGTCACAGCTACTAAATTTGCTAGAAACTAGCGAGTAAAGTCACTCAATATAATTGAAGCCTATTTGTCTTTTTAAAAAGGAATATACAGTGTGATCCACTAAGATGGAAACACTTTTTTTTTTTTCTTATTCATATTCAGAATTTAATGAATAAGACCTGAACAGATAGAGAATGAGAAACACTATTTATGCCGAAAATCATCAGGCTAAAACCCGTTAAGACGTTCTTTCTGGGCCAAAAATAACAAAAAAAGTTTAGAGATTTTTTACTAAAAAAGTACGTAATTGAATTCAGCGTTATTGAAAAAAATATTTTAGCATTATAGAGAAATGTTCAATTTTTCTAATGTGTCTACAACTTTATTTTGTGAGACTAGTTGATGATCTCTTGGTCAATGTGAGGTCAGTTGACTATCACCCGATGATTTGCTGGACTAGCACATTTAACAAGATAGGAACGGGAACTCCGGCGTAATTTCAACATTCAAAAAATAATTATTTTTAATAAAATTTGGTAGATAGTGGAATTGAAGAAGACGAAATTCAGTGTGTTCTTTAGTTTTTGCAGAAACTTCTTAAATTTTGTTGCCTTTTTTGACAACAGTGAAAAAGTATGATAATGGGTTTTAGCCTGAGGATTTTGAAAAGGACTTTTCTGTGTAAATATAGTTTTTCAGTCTCTATATTATGAGATATTAGCCATTAAATGTAGTATATAAATAAAAAAAAGCTTGAGAGTGTTTCCATGTTTATTGGATTGCATTATATGTTAACGTTAATCACTGGAATTATTTATATGCGAGAATATTTCGCTGGTACCCGAAATGTCGATAAACGCTGGAAAATAAAAAAAATGTTGACAGTTGGTTATTTTGTATTAACAGAAATTCTAATCACATTCCATTGTAACAATAGATTCGAATTATATCATGTCAAATTATATATAATTAAATAGGATAGGATGGGGCAAAGTGTTCCTAATAAGCATTTTCGCCCATAAAAGTTTTAAATGAGCGTCTAGCAAATTATTTAAAAAGAGATAGGGTAGGTAAAGTTCTTTTAAGTTTTTTTCTTTTTTTTATCTCATGCTTTCCCAAAAGAATACATCGAATTATCATTAACCCTGTACATAAATTTGAGGCTCATAGTTTGCCACAACTCTACATGCATTGATGAGTTTATTATCGAGTATAGATTATATTGAAAAAAAGTTGAGTTATAGCCATCTTCAAAAATAGTAGAATAAAGCCGGCTGATCCTTTTTTTGGCCGATTTAAGGCAAATATAGCTTTAATTCAATTATATGTCGATTTTAATTAAAGAATAAACATTTTCACAACAAATTGAAAATATTTATTGAAAAAAATTTGTTACTTATTACCTATTATAAATTATTATTATTATAAGTATGCTATTGCTGCTTTTGACATTTATTTTTTCTCAGCAGCCTCTTTTTTCTTTAGACCAGCTTCTTTGGCTTCAAAAATTGAATCATCTGAAGTCAATATTGAGCCTCTCCTTCTTTTACGCCCACGTCTTAATTCTTGGCTGCGTGCTGGCGTACGTATCGACTCTAGAGTTAGACTTAAGGTTTATTGATGAAGATTGAAGTGTTGGAGTATTTGAGATTTCAAGTTTGATTTCTTCAGCTTCTTCAAATGGTCGATTAATTGTTTCGCTTAGCATAAAATCGATGGCTTGAAAAATATCTACATATATCTAGTGGCCAAATACCAGATGCACAGAATTTTAATTTTATGTTGACTTCTTACTCCAATTTCAAGTGGTCTATTGATCATTGCTAGAGTGTCGAACATTTAAATCACGCGACTAGGATGCATTTGCAAAAAGTTTGCACATCGATTGTTCATTACAGTTTTAAAAGGGCCGAAAACTGACACTATTGTTTACCGGCATCTCCTGTACTAATGGAATTTATATGAATGTAGCTAATTTCTGTGATTAACGTTAACAGACATTTTTGTTACTATGTTACTATGTTATACAGGTTGTAAAAACAAATAAAAATCTGGCAATCTCATAAACTATAGGAGATAGAGACATGATTAAATTAGAGAAAAGTTGAGACTTATTAATTACGCAAAGTCTTGCTTTTAATTTAAAAAATAAATTGCTGTCAAGTTGTGAAGTTGCAGCGGATAAATATATCTTTGTTGGGCTACAATAAAAATATTTGCATATTGTACAAATAATTAGTGAACATATGGTTCACAACTTTGAATATAAAAGAAACGTAAGGCAGATCCATATGTCTTTTGCATCAGGGGGGTCGTGAAATACCTCCGCATTCCTGAACATATAATTCATTGATAATGAGACATACGTGAACAGAAGACACTACAGGTAAAATGATGACCATTGACCCAAACATGTCATCCAAATATTAACAGTTTAGGAAATACAGAGTATTAAAGTGTTCTTTAATACCTTTTTCAAAAATCATATAGCCAATGTAAATTAATTTTTCATTGTATGTTTGGGTGTTTTTTAAATGAAAAATTCAGATAAGTTGCAAATTTAATTCTTAATTATACACGAAATGTGTAGATAACGCCATCTATTTTGAATATGATTAAGTTTCTATAATTCTTTTATTCGTTAGTAATCTTTTTTGTTCAATTAAAATTTACGTTTGTCTATGCTTTTTAAATATAAAAGATACATGTTATAACTTGCGCTAGGGGTCCCTGTTTTTAAGATGTTTACATTTGAAATTTTCTTATTGTTATGTTTATAGGTTTATCATAAGTAACGTATACTTAATTTGCTTGTGAGAATATATTATGTTGTCGAAAAAAAAATAATACAAAAATGATAAAATGTTATTTTACAATCTTTTTAATTTCTGGACCTACTTCCCAATATTTTAACATGTTCACTACCGAGCATGTTTTTGTATTTTGGTCCCTACAGGCTATCATTGGTTTCTTGCAGAGCTTGATTACAACTTTCAAAAAGTATAGTTATTTTTTATTTTTCTTATGACAGATATGTCACAAAAAATTCAGTAGACATCGGTGTCTTCTGTAATGTGGTAAAACAATTTTGCCAAAAAAATTTTTATTACGCCGTAGTGGACATTCAGAGGAGATATTTTTTTATACCAATGGAGTTGCTGCGGATGCGAATGGCAATTTCAAAATATTATTTCTTGCAAACTTTGAGACAATACCAGCGGACACCGGTAACCGCTGTGACATGATAAAATAAATACAGAGCGAACACCAATGTCCGCTGTGGCAGTGAATGTGTTAAACTTTCGCTCGCTAGTTGAAACTTAAAATTCGAATTTTAATTGAATACTGCGTTTTGATTTAAAACTCCTCATATGTTATTTAAAGACTACTATTTATATGGCACATAAAAGCGAGTAGATGCCAAATCTGAAGAATTTAGGAACTTATTTTTGCAAATATTGCAAATAGCAATCCTATTTCAGCTCTAAGGATTAGAAATATTGAAATTCCAGTAAAAATCTAATGTCAGTGGAAGTATTATAAGTTATGCGATCTATGCATAAGAATTAAATTAGCAATTTATTTGAATTTCTTTTGTAAAAGATCCTGAATCTCGAAATTTCATTAAATTATAAGATTTAAGATTTGCAAAAATTATTATAACTAATAATAAAAAACAATAGTTTTAACACCTTGTACTTTCTACTCTGTTAGTATTGGGATTTCCCGTTCTTAATGAACCTTTTATAGAATCACAAAATCAAATCACTGACTTACTCACGAGGCCAATTACATGCAATATCTACTTTCAATGGAAAATTACACAAATGTAAGAAAATAATAACGTTCAATAATTTACATACGAGAAAGAAGTCCAACTCTTTTGATTCAGCAATTAAAATCAATTATTTAGAACGAATACCACCCGAATAACATCCAGAAAAATGCTCTGTTTGAAAAAAAATTAGCTTATGGATGAAATGGGTTACGTTATGTTTATAAAATGTCTGTATAAAAACAACAAACAATTTTTCTCTTCTCAGTCAAAAATGAAAAGACCTGAGTAATATATGTATAAAGGAATTGCCACCGATATGAATACAGACGAAATTAAAATTGATCTCGAGTAAAAAAATGAAAAATCAACTGGGCCTACAAAATCCTGAAGAAATACAAAAAAACTGCAACCAATCAGCCACCTTGAACTGACACCAAAGGGTAAGATTCACCTAACTTATGAGCTGCAGTATGGCTTATAAAGGAGAAATATCGTAAAGGAACCATACACCTGACAGGCGTTTAAACATACTAAATCATACTGCATACTTAACAGTATTTGCATCGCCTATGGGATTAACCACCAAATCAGAAACCGTCCATATAATAAGGAAGGTCAAATCAACAAATACTGTAGCAACTGTGAAGAAAATCATGCAGTCAATTATAAGTTCAACCTGGTCAACGTTAGAAGTTCAGTAATAGCAAATCCATATGTAACAAAGCGGAATAAAACTAGACTACTATTTACTCACAAACTCAAAATAAAGAAGCAACTCCACAAGGAAAATCCCACCCTTTTCCTAACAAGTCACATCCTGCCATAATGCAAAAGCCGTTTAGCTAATCAAGATTAATGATTAATTATAATTAATCATTAATCTTGATAAAATTAAATTATTAATTAAATTACCAGTTCAGATATAGCTTGTTTCGATTTGTTTTTCTTTACTCCCACATGGTACGTGACTCGAGGAGTTTTTGGGAAGATTGGTATTGCAATTTAACATAGCATTTATAGTTAAACCTAAATTTCAGTAAATATTCTATTTAATTTTAAATTTAAATCATATAAATTCATATTCGATCTCTTTTTCATTTTACCACTGAATAATTCGGTCTAAAAATCATCACATTCTATAAAAAAAATATTAGTCTTCAAACGATCCTGATACCACTGCAGGCAATACAGTCTATGTAGTATATACTATTCAGGGTGATTCATGGTCGATGGTGTTTGTGTTACTTACTTACCTCATCTTGCTTAGCTGTATAGATCCAACATAAAACATATTACAAAAAACACATAAAGTAACAGACATCAGGGTTCAATTAATTTTAATTTAAGAAAATAAGGTTTGTTCACATCTATTTTGCATACATATTTTGACAGAAAAACATAACATATTGATTTCTATTTACATTCAAATAAGAATATTAGTTGAAATCAGATCTATTTCGTATAAATGCGGGATAACTGTCTACGAGATCTATCAATTTTCCGTCATTCATTTTAAACCGAAAATTTATTTAAAAAGTAGATTTTTGTTACACGTACAAAGTTCAACAAGTCACGGTCTGTCAGAATTGTGAAAAGTCATTTTGTGGCTAGATTTTGTGACTACACGTAGAAAACAGACAAGATGTATTTTCTTAAGTTGAAATTGACTGAATACTCCTATCTTTTACGTTATGTATGATATTTTTTAATTGAATATGAAGATCAACATCTACCTCAATATATTTCAACATTTTGTACTGTTTGTTCATTTTGTTAAGGTACATAAGCAAAATAGATGTGAAAGAACCTATATGTCTCGTGTATTTATTTAGTAGCATATACAGGGTGCTATAGAAATCACTTTGGTAAATTTAACCAACGATTAAGAACATCATTTCCAAGAGAAAAGTTACTTACAACATGTATCGAAAACCTAATAGTTTTTGCAAAAAAAATAATATTTACAGAGTGCCGATGTTGTTAGGGTAGGTATGATTTTCATGAGGTTTTCAATTTTAATGAGTAGTAGGCGTTCTAAATAGTAGATTTCTGGAAAAAAAATGCGGAATATTAAGGTTTAAAAAAAATTCAAAATTTGAATATTTTGAGCTATTTTTGAAACTTAATTTTTATTTCCAATAGGGAAAAGTGTTTTTTGGGACTTGTGGAGTGAATTGAGGTGCTGGATGGGGTAGGGTAAGGTAAGGTAAGGGTATGGTTTTTTAAAAAAAAATAATGATATTCTGCATTTTTGAAATTTTCTGACTTAAGCAAGGTCATATACCTTACCTTATCGTACCTTACCTTACCTTACCCTTACTCCACCCAGCACCCCAATTCACTCCACGAGTCCTGAAAGACACTTTACCTATTGGAAATAAAAATTAAGCTTCTAAAATAGCTCAAAATATTCAAATTTTATTTTTTTTTAACCTTAATATTTCGTTTTTTTTCCAGAAATCTACTGTTTAGGATATCTACTATTCATTAAAATTAAAAACCCCATCAAAATCGTACCTACCCTAACGACACCGGCAGCTATTTGCAGTTTTTTTTTCTCAAAAACTAATGGATAAATTTAAAATCTAGTTACACCCCTATATGCAGTTTTGAAAGACCTTCAATTTGAGGTGCCACTTGACCCATAGTTCCATTAAAAAAAGACCCTTTTGGCCTCATGGCAAAATAATAAACATTTATGGTGAAAAAAAGAATTAGAAAACAGTAATAAATAAATCAGAAGAAATCGGTTTTGCTGAAATATCTTCGACAATACTCGGAATTTTTTAAATTAGAGAAAATGACGTAGTACAAATTAATAAAGCCCAATTTTCATCNTAAAGGAATGAGTAAAAAAACAAAATACTCAGGAGAGACCAGGCTACATCACTGCATAGTTTGCGAATGCCTCAACCACTTGACATTGCCCACAGAAGACGTTAAACTTTGAAAAAAAAACATGACACTATTTACACACCCTGTACAATATGAAGGCTTAATTTTTTGGACATCTCCTCGCAGGAGGATATTCGCTCATAATAGGGCTACAATTGAAAAACAAAATCATTGAAATCCGTGCAGTGGTTGAAAGATATTCATTATCAAAATTTAGTGAATTTTCAAGTGGTGCGTTAATTTTGACGCGTAGTGTATATACAATATTACTACACAAAATTGAAAGTAGCTTAATTTTAAACAAAAAACTTTAGTAACTTTTTTTTCTAAAGTGAATATTTTTTACAATATTGAACTATGATAATGGGTCGAATTAATTTAATATAGAAAGCAATGAGTGGCGAAAAGTCTAAAAAATCAAATCTAAGGCATTAGTTTGGCATTTATTTAAAGTAAATATGCCTAAATATTGCAAAATTTCGTTTTCGCATGAAGAAAAATGTGACAGGATTGAATCGTTTTGTTAGATATTATGTAAAATTCTATATTACATTTTTGCAACTAAATTGCAACTCTTTGTAATTTAAACCTAGACTCCATCTCCACTACTAACAAAGTTATCAATAGTGCGCACTTAATTTAGAACAGCCTGTACATTCATACATTTGCAGTTTTTAATCTAAAAGAGTTGTATGATAAATACCAGTATTAAGAAAGGAAACACATAGTTTTATTTAGTTTTAAATATAAAGAGCATAGATACTCCAGGTAAATTAGTTTCAACATTTTTTTATAAAATACTCTTCATTGAACTCATCAAAATTGATTTCTCTATCAGTAATCGTTTGATGTGAATTGCACTTTCTCAGGCCATTATTTTGATATTTGAGATAAATAGAAATCATTTAGAGCAAATTGTAGCACATCGAGATCTGATTCGATTAATAATGTTAAAGTGTCGTTTTCCCTAATACCTATAAATAGTTGATAGAATGCGCAGACTGACTAGTGAATGAGAAAAAAAGTGTATCTGAACTTTCGGAGGAAGAAAACGAATAAATAAAAAAAATGTCTACAACTTTTAAGAAAACAAAAATAACTTTCTGTTCAGAATCTGAGCTTTCATTTTTTAATTAATTCACTCCCCTTTTCATTCTGATTAATAAATAAAAATAGAAAAAAATGGAATATTACGAATGAATCAAACTTTTTTTTTCTTCTATATAAAAAATTGATATAAACAAAAAGTGATAAATGTTGTTGTCATCTTTTATTGATTATGTAGCATTTTTCTTAAAGAAAAAATGAAGAAATATACCAACTTAAGTTAACAATGTATAAATCGAGTTTAGTTTAAAGAAACTTCCTGTTTCCTTCACATCCCAACTCTTGACTACCAAAACGAAGTAACTTAAATTAGTATAAGTGTATAATGAAGTTCTGTAATATTATCCCATCTTGTATAGAAGAGTAGTCTGGGTTCGGCAGATAATATGTTAAGAGATTGTAAGCTTTCGCGGCTGAAATAATTGTTAAGAAAATTTTCAAAACGGCTTAATTGCCGTGAATCAACGGTTTTTAATTTGACGCGTCGTTCACAACTCCAATGATTATCATAGGTTATAAGGTAGAGAACAAAGTAATCTAACGTATACTGTGGCCGAAACTGAACCTTCAGATAGTATGTTATTTTTAGTTTAAATCCATTTACATTGGAAAACTTTTGTAATTTTATACGAATTATATGTATTAAGTGTAATATACTTACTGACAAGACCATATACATATTATGTATATGGTCTTGTCAGTTTATGTCAGTAAGTACTATCGAAATAAATCCAGCAGAACAACACAAGTAGCGTCGTGTCGAATGTTGTGAGCAACTTTTGCAGCGTTATCGTGACGAAGGAAATGACTTCCTTTTTAATATTTTGATGGGAAATAAGACTTGAGTACATCATTACGAACTGGAAAAAAGACGAAGCTTAAAATCCAAAAATTCGAAACATAAGTTTCAGAAAAGGAATTATTTTTGATGATGTTAATATCTCGAATATGGGCACACTGTGAACTTAGAACCGTACCTTGAGGCGTTAAGATACCTAATTGTACGACAATAAGTGTGTCGTGTTCGAAAGACCACAATGCCCATAATTTTACATTTGTCATATTTGTACATTCTCCTATATCGCATGTCACCATAGAGGGCTCTTTGCAAGTTGAAATTTAAGCTTATTGTATATTGACCATCTTCGGATCCTTCGGCACCATCTCCGTGCGATTTCCATTTCTTTCCTCATCTCAAAGGTAACCATTTTACCACCTATGATGAGACGAAAGAAGCTGTGGCCATTTGGATTCGAGAAGCACCAACAGAATTCTTTAGTGTCGAGATAAAAAAACTTATCACACGTTAGGAGAAGTGTATCGGTATAAACAGGAATTACGTGTGCATTGAAAAATAAATATTGCATTTTTTACCTGAAGAATTGTACTTTTCTTCATTTTCTATCTCATTTCAATATCTCTTTTGATTTTCAAGCAATGCATAAATGTGTAAAAAATATCCACCGAACCTCCTATACATATAATGAAAAACACTATGTTTCGTGAATATTAGTAATGGTATTTCAAACACAAAGCAACAAAATAGCAAATTTCGAGATAAGTTGGCTTATTCGTTTTTGTTTTTATACCACAGCTTTATAGTCAATTATTGTTCACCAGGTAACATCCACTAATGTGACTGTTGCCTTGTTCCTGGTATTTAGTAAAGAAGCATAACTGAATATTTTTCGGACTGCATTCAAAAACATTCAAGCAGTAATCGAAAAAACGATATCAACCGTATAGATTTTCCCGTGAGTAAACACGGAATATATCTCGCCAATAATTCTTTTATATCTGAATTTTAGTTTACAGTATTTTTAAAAAAATTTATATCGCAAGTTCAACTCCCGATGACTGTAAAAAGTCGCAAGTGACTCAGTACTACCGTTTCTACTATTGCGTCATGGTTAGTCTACTAATTCATTCTATTACTACTTCGTCGTTCGAAACAAAGTACGTAATACTTTATTTCTAATGATAAAAATAGGCTCTTTGGAGTGGTTATTAACCCATTTAAGAGAAACGAAAACTGATCGTTAGAAATTAAAATATAAGAAAGAAAAATATAAGAAAAATTACGAAAATATAATGAATGTTCTTGATAAAATTCTAGGTACTCACCTCAATCAGACAATTTGAATACAATTTAGAACGTTCCTCCATGTTTTAATTAATTAAAACACTTTGGTGGTCATCAAAATTTGCTTTATTTAAATAAAGGACAACAAATTGTCTTGTGTTACTTCATATTTTTTCTTTTAATTATATTCACAGTTGTAAATTTTTGACTATTGTTAAGACAAAAATATGCCATACGTCGGCAATCTTTATTGACCTCTTTCAGGAGATATTATTAAATTACAGATTTTAAATAAGTGGCCTTATCTGTCCTCAAATACTGGTATTTTACATACCTCCCTGGTATAGATTTATATCTAAATGGCATTAAAATAAAAATAAAAAAATTAAAATAAATGAATTGAGATGAATTGTAAGAGTTTCTTTTCTAATTATTACATTATTATAAAATGCTCTTATTAAGTGGAAAATATCTTGACTCCAGTCATGTCTTAGCAGTTTAACTAGCTTAGCAGTATTAAAATTTCTTAGACATCTTCGCCATTCTTCTCAATCAGGGCATGTTTCTTTTCAATTTCGCAGTCACGATTTTTCAAAACATTTTATTTTCAATTTTTCAGTTCATGTGATTCGTTTGTCTACTTACATTTCACACCCTTTTTTTAAAGGTTTCTAAGAATAATTTTCTATTCACGCATTAACGAGCCAGACACTTTCAGTTTAACTAAACGATTTTAGCCTGTAACGTCATGTCATTTCAGTTCAGGTAACTGCACAAATGTTTATTCAGTTATCACAAGTAATCCTACGTTAAATTAATAGTGTGTGGACCACCATATCTCTATTTAAAGTTATTTTGAGATACAGTTTATGAGGTTTTCTTACGCAAAACTACGCTGTTAAATTGAATTTAAATACATATAATAATTTTGTTTGTAGTATTTTCCAGGCAAGTGACAAATGATGTTATCACTCTCAGCAGTCTACTGTTTGGATTCGGTCATGGCATCGTTAGTTACACAGAAAAGATCGTTTATAAAAGATCCATAGGAATGAGACCTTGGTATATTGTGCAAGGACCTTTGGACGTCATTTCAGGCATTTGCATTTTAGTCATTTACTATTTTAGTTATTTGTATAAAATTCATTTGAATATCTTATTAATTGTAGCGACTCTCTCTTATTTTGGTAACGCCCTTTTGTGGCTTTGGTTTCCGTTCCTGAAATATTTTTTCAATCTTATTAAACGAATAGTGTTAGACGAGAGAGGTCAACAAGAAGAATTTTTTTATTGACTTTTTATTTATTAGATATAAAATGTGATAATTCATTTGTATGAAAATATATTTTAATTTTGTAATTGTGCAACGTCTACTTTTAAACTAAGTATTTTGCTCTTGGAGCATGTATATCCGACGTAGGGACCTAAGAAAATGTTAAGGTTTATTAAGTAGAATTTTGTTATTTTTTTTGAGCGAGTAATACCCTATAATACCGAAAACGAAGCGTTTTCTGATCTATGTTTATATGAACTTTTTTTATGATATAAGCTAGGCAATCATTTCGTGGAATATTTTAGATTACTTAGGAAACACCCTGTAAAATGTCGCTTCAGGCATTTCAATTTAATGTTTGAGATTCTCAAACACCGTTAAAAATTATCCTTTATGTTTGTTTATTTCTATCCACCTTTAAAGACTGTTATTAACAATAAGACCCTCAGTTAATTTGTAAAAATATTTTTAACTTGAAATTTTAAAAACATTCTGCTCTAAAATTAAAGAGCTGTATTTCTTAAAATTTAGCTTGTAGGAAAAAATTGTAACACAAATTATATCTCTTAATAATTTTTAAAAAACTGTTTTTATTAAAGCACCAATACGTCTCGATAGCTAGAAAGATAAGCAATAGGTACCATTTAATATAAACAATATAATTATGTGACAAAAATAATGAATAAATAGTACCTAATTATTAAAAATAAATTAAAGAAGTCAATCTTTGTACATAGTTTCTTATAGTGCGTAGTGCTTAGCGATATGTTGGTGTCTTATGGAGATAAAGACGTCTGGCTGGATATACAGTGTGTTCATTTGAAAATTCCCCACCCCTACTATTTCAAAACGGGTTAGGTTTTTAAAAAATCGCANGTCACCATTCGAGGATTGCATTCCGTAACTTAAAAAAAGTAGGACAACCTCCTAACCCGGCACAGCAAAAGGGTAACCAAAATCATGCTGAGTGGGCCGAGGTGATTTAATAAGAAAGGAAAGATAAAGCGGGTAGTTGGGTGCAAAACACAAGACCCTCGACGCGCTCCATAGCCCAGGTGATAGGCTGTATGCAACCAACGGTATTACGCCAATTAAGTGACTGTGTATAACTACGAGCTGCTTCCGCTGACTTGCCCTATCCCCTGGATTGCCCGTCCAAAACCATCCGAAAGAATATCAGGAGTAAGTGCATACCTCCTAGGTCGAAAGGGTCTTTGCGCACGGTTCCTCAAGACTAGTTTATAATCATATTCAACCTACCATTTCAAATAAATTTTATTTTTATTAAACCGAACTAATTTCATTCGTTGCTAAGTGATACCCCTGGCACAGCACAATCCCCGGATTGTGACGTTGCGACCCGTGGTTGTGACAATATTGCTAATTGACAAAGCGTACCTTTACACTGCCTAGCTGACTCAAGACAGCATTGAAAAAATGGGTTAGGAAGTACGAGTACTATCTTCTCTTCCCTACAGTCTAAATTTGGCTCCATCGAATTTTCATTTGTGTCTTCCACTCAAGGAAATATTGAGACCTGGAGAAAAGTTCATCAACTAGGAGATCAACGAATTTGTGGGGAAGCGGCTCAAACAACAAGACAATGACTTCTTTACATCAGGTAGAAAAAACTATATAGTTGGAACTAATGTATTAATATTTTGACAAGTAGTGGAACTCTCATTTTATAAAAATTCCGAGTTTCTTTTGTACATCAATTTATTTCTTTAATTATTGAATGTCCCATATAATTAAAAAAATAGCCTAGTCATTTTCTTATTTTATTTTTTTTAATTGCTATGTAAACCTCATAAACTAATATAAGCGATATGTAATATTAGTGTTAGGCGAAAAAATCATTTTCATTGTAAATGACAATAACTTAAAGTGGACGCGCCTGAACTTCATTATTCTTGGCTTTTGTTAATAATTAACATAACATATGAATATGTTGCCTTAAGAACCTAAATGTAAAAGTGACAACATTAAATACCTAAAATAATTAAAATTTTTACAGATATAATTGCTGGTAATCCAATGGATCCAAATGGTCCCATTTTTATAAACAATGGTTTCCGACAACGCAACAAGAACATATTTAACATAAATTTAAATCGTTGTGATTCGTCATACCAATTCAACTGATAGGCAGTATTTGCTAATAATTCACTCTGAAAACAATATCATTACTTATCAGTGGTAAATTATGCTACATTCACCTACCAGTAATGTAATTTTATTGCCATTATAATACAGAACACATAATCTGCAAATTATTAATACAATGAAATTGGCCTCATATAAAATAACGGCAAATGAAAAATCATCACTCTAAAAAAAAAATACACTAAAAGTGCTTTAAAATATTTAATGCAGTACCTCAAGGATTTGGACTAGAATGCAAGTCATTTGAATAGAATTTTGTAAAAAATCCACGAGAATGACCAAGCCTAGGGCCTTATTTACATTACCAATAAATCTAAAGAATTTTTCAATAAAATTTTGATTTGATTAATAACTGCTCAAAAAAATTAGACAAACACTCTTTTGGACTTCTTTAACTTTTAAAGTTCTAATGATATTCAGATTAAGTAGGTATATACTACATATATTACAAAAGACACATTTTTTTCTAATAGATTTAAGGGGGTCCGGGGTTCTGGAATAATCAAAAAATTGTTTTTCCAATTATTACGTTTTGTAAAAGTAGATACATTTCTGGACAGATTCCTGGAATAATGTTGAAATTGCAATTATTAGAAGTTTTTTTTTAAATTAGGTACAAAACCCTCGAAACTAGTTTTTTTCACTTATGTACCTTTTTTGTCACTATCATTGAAGCAATCCCTTCCACATTTTTATGGTATTTGAGAACCACATTGAAGAAAAAATTAAATACAAAAAAACGCTATAAAACTATGTTGGAAAAAAAATTCAAAATTTCCATGTGTTATGCGGAAAACTCGAGAATATAGTAAGATTGCTCAATACTACTTCATTAGTAATAGAAATAAAGTTTAACATTTAACTTTTTCTTCGATTTGTAAAAAAAAGTTTTCTACTAATAGTAGTTTTGGAGAAAAAGGTATCCAAAGCTAACTGATTTTACTATATGCTTTCTAAAACTTCGAACCCCCTTAAGATTGCAACATATAATTTATTATTTATTTCTAAGAAAAAATTAATCTAAAAAATTACGAAAAACAAAATAAAAAGCAACGACTTCCTAAAGACGGTGTTACGCTATTTGACTGTCAAAAGCGAAACTAAAGGATTTATTATTGCATGTGTCTTGCAGCAGCTCGAATTACTTCTTGATATACTTCGCACAAACCATCGAATGTCTTCCTGTGGTATATTAATCTATTCTTCAACTAGAGTTTTCGTTAGTTATCGAAGAATTTGAATAATTTAGATTTGGGCTCAATGCTAGCCATTTCATACTATAAATACTAAAACTTTATTGCTGATTAATAAAATCTGTAGTAATGTCAGTAATATGCAACCTTGCTTTATCCTATATAAAGAGAAAATCAGGACCAATACCATGTGTCACAGAAATAACGTGATCTATCAGAGTCATGTTAATGTACCTTTGAGCTGTGATGTTTCCTGGTATCACTACAAGGTTTGTTTTTTCCTTCAAACTTATTCCACCTTAGACCGTTGTTAAACCATTTCTAAATTTAGAAACTTCTTGCACAGTGTCAGTAGAGTAGCGTTTATTTAAGAGTTTGTATACACGTAGCTAATCATCAACGCGTTAGCCGAAATTTTGATTCATCTGTGAAAAGTACAAGTCTCCAGTGTCTAAGTTTTCATTAGACATGATCTTGAGCAAAGTTCAATCGAACAATTTTATGATGTTGAGTTAAAACAGGTTTTCGTACAAGTCTTTTTGCTTTTAAATTAACCTCTTTTAACTTGTTTCTATGGTCCGGTGTGAAATGGTTACTTGTTGAGCCGATCTATGTGTCAGTACATTCAGAGGACTTTTGCAGTAGATGTTCGTTTATGCAAAGTTGAAACCACTAAGTGTCGGTCATAGATGTTGCCTGGGTTGTTTTTTGTATTGTCCATTCTTCCTGCAACGGTCTTAAACACGCTTGACAATCGACGGCCTGGGATCTAATTGTTCATTACGTCTACGGATTTTAACATCCAATGAACTCAACGATAGTATGCCGTTGCGTAATGGAGCTGTCTGAGTTTAATAACTTGTAAAATCAAAATGTGGATATTCCCATCAACAATAGTTTTTTTTACATTTTTTTTGCTCTGAAATATTAAACTTATCTTACAATTAAATAAGAGGCATAAACATGGAATTATTTGATCTACGAAATTATAATTTTTATCCTCTTTAATACAAACTTTAAAAGTTACAAGGATACGAAGAAATGTTCCCCTAATTTTTTTGAGTAATTTATTAGTATTCTTATAACGTACTTGATAATATGTTGATGCTTTTCGATACAAAATTTAAACATGCTCTCAGCTGAATCAATTTGCAGTTCCTTAAATGCAATTTTGCTTTGGTATGTTTTAAAATTGTTCATAATATAGTTAATAATTCTCAATTGAGCGATTGCATAGAAAAATAAACAAAACACAACGAAGTACGAAAAAAATATGCCTGACCCTAATGCCAGAGCCCAAAAACTCTGAAGAATGTAGGTTTTCTGAAAATAAGAAATTTCATATTTTTAATTTTTCTAAAAATATGTTGTTATTGTACCCAAAAATGCGTTTTAGTATCGTAGGGAAACCATGAGTTCAACATTAAATTTCGCTTTATGACAATTGTGCCGTCACTCTGATGATGTTCATATGTATAAAATGGTTTCAAAATATGATCAAAGCATGTTATAGAAAATAAAACTATTAAAATTTTAACAGTCAATATGTAACTATGTAGTGATTCTTCATAAATTTTCTTCAACTGAAATAAATAACGTAATAATTTAAGTTTCTCTATTTTTGATTTAATTACCATATGATCATCGACGTTTTCGAATAAGTTTTCTGTTTTATAAATTTCTCTAAATAAATATCGAAAATATGGGCAGTACCGATTTAGATAAATAATTAAAACAGCAATATTAATGTTGAAAATCACTGCAATGCACGTTGTGATATCTGATATATTGTGTTCGCTTTTATCGAAAAGAAAATATATTTGTGGATAGGCTGAGAGAAAAAATGTTAGGTAGATAATTGACACGAAATGTGAGTATATTTTGTATAGAAAACTTGGTTTTTCAACTTTATCCGATGAGATTAGTTGACAAGGATGCAATCCTACTGCTATACCCAAATAAACAATATATTTTAATTGATTTGATTGTAGGTAATCCTAGAAAAAGAATTTGTTTTTGACCATTGAAAAGAAAATTTTCTTACCCGCCACATAATCACACTCTGATCGTTCAAGTCCAATCAAGAAATGGTTTTCGATGAATTTATCAAACCAATATTTGCATTGTGTATAAATGGTATTCTAAATCATTTATTTAAGACCAATTTACGTAATTTTGATGTAAACAGTCCATTTGCATGGAAAATTACTATAATTTGATTTCCTAAATATAAAAAGATATGAAATTTTCAATTTTGGTTTAATTTAATAATAAGAAAGGGTATTATGAAACACTTAGATTCAAAACAAATAAATACAATATATCTTTGTCATTTTTAGTATAATTACATATATTGTTTTCAAAATTTTCACGCCCAACTTTTATGTTTATTTTTATCCATTTTTATGAATAGTTTTTAATAACAATATATTAGTTTTTTTAAAAAATTACAGCTTTCTCTTTTTATTTTTGAACAGTTTAGTATATTTTACCAAAAGTTAAGGGAAGCCAATGGAGTAGTAGATAATAATTTTGACATGTGTAAATATGCCAAATAATTTTTAATGAATTACATATCTTTTTTTATTACATAGAGTGCTTAATAATTTTGGAACTTTAGAATTTGAAATTGGTGGTACCATACGCTCAGGACAGAGTGGTAAATCTTTGTGCAAATGATGTAATACTTTAGGATAAGTTAAATCAACTTCTAAAATGTAACCAATTTTATTATCATCAGGTACGTTTAATATATCAATAGAATAAATATCGGTTACCCGTTCAAATTCATTTCTAGGTAATGGTCAACACATACTAGTACCATAAAGGTTATTAATATCAAAATACATAAGGAAGGATGAAGGTTCATTTGGATTATGTTTTTCTCCCATATACTTATTGTTGGCTTTTCCATACCGATTTGAACATTGTGACAAGCCTCCCCGAATGCCTCTTTCAATAAGTAAAATCATATCAATATTCGTTAATAATTCTAATTCAATATCACTATTTTTTAATACACTGTCAAAAGCTAAGCCGGGTGCTGTTGCTACCTTAATTTTGCATTAGGTAAAAGAAGAATCTCGAATTGTCAAATCGGGCTGTGTTATTTTGTTGTTTAACAAATAGGTAAGCAATAGCCAAGCTCTGTGGATTCGGGCACCACCGATTTTTTAAGCTAAATCGGAAAAGCCCCGCGTTATTGTGCGGCAGCCACGAATTGTTAAGAATAAAAAAGAAATGAAAGAATGGATCTGGGAAGAAAAGATGTGGTTATATTAGAAAAGTTTAAATCTGGTCAAGGGGTTAGACGGGTGAGGGCTCTACGAAAATAATGAACAAAAAAAACTTAATAATAAAATATAGACTACGAGCCAGAATGCCAACTAAATTAACAATCAATGGAGTGAAAACTTAACGTGCTGGGGTCTAAGAAGGTATCCTCACGTCTGGGGTTTCCAAAGTAACCTTGATCCGGAGCGACAGTCTCCGCAACGTCCCACGAACGTCCAGAAGAGGATTCTTCAACAGGATGGGTGTTAGCCCCTGGCGTGGTTCCTTGACTTCACAAGGGAATCATTCACCATATATGCAGAAAATTACAACTATTAGCTAAACAGAAACAGGATGATGAAAATCAAACTTAGATGGCTTTATAAAATGTAAGAAAAACCTTGGATTACAAATCGGTGCTTCTTGACACTACACCATCAAGGATAATAATAATGACAGTCTTCCTTTTAACCGATCGGCGCGTCACCCTTGACCCAATTCAACACTAGCAACCTTCTGAAAGGTTGTCCTTGACCGATATGATAAAGAACGAAGTACAATTATTAATTTTAGTTAATTAACCTAATTACACAGGTCCACAAAAAAAAGTGGTGTGTGCTAGGCAAGAGACCATAGTTATTTTATGTATTTTTTCTCGCTGAATACGAATCTGATGTTAGAATTAGGGGTTGCTGATCAAATTTCTAAGAAAAGCCACAAGAATGGCTTTAAAAAAACATGGTTGGCCGAGGCTTTTGAAATTTGGTATATGGCCTTAGATATTGATTCTAAACAACTTTTCTCAATAACTTTCCACTTTCTGAAGATTCTTCTTTTTCGATCTTTTAAGATTCATTAGCATTTCTTTCTTGATATTGTGAATTGTTTTGATCATCACCAATAATATGTCTTCATTTTTCAAGACACGAAAAAAATCGACTAATCAAAGTTGTTTAGAATCAATATCTGGACCCTTACAACAAATTCCAAAACCTTCGGCCAACTATGATTTTTCGTTCTTTCTTTTCAGTTTTTCTATGATGGCAACTTTTGTGTGTCAAATACGACAGAAAGTTATTGAGAAAAGTTGTTTAGAATCAATATCTAAGGCCATATACCAAATTTCAAAAGCCTCGGCCAACCATGTTTTTTTAAAGCCATTCTTGTCGCTTTTCTTAGAAATTTGATCAGCAACCCCTAATTCTAACATCAGATTCGTATTCAGCGAGAAAAAATACATAAAATAACTATGGTCTCTTGCCTAGCACACACCACTTTTTTTTGTGGACCTGTGTAATTAGGTTAATTAACTAAAATTAATAATTGTACTTCGTTCTTTATCATATCGGTCAAGGACAACCTTTCAGAAGGTTGCTAGTGTTGAATTGGGTCAAGGGTGACGCGCCGATCGGTTAAAAGGAAGACTGTCATTATTATTATCCTTGATGGTGTAGTGTCAAGAAGCACCGATTTGTAATCCAAGGTTTTTCTTACATTTTATAAAGCCATCTAAGTTTGATTTTCATCATCCTGTTTCTGTTTAGCTAATAGTTGTAATTTTCTGCATATATGGTGAATGATTCCCTTGTGAAGTCAAGGAACCACGCCAGGGGCTAACACCCATCCTGTTGAAGAATCCTCTTCTGGACGTTCGTGGGACGTTGCGGAGACTGTCGCTCCGGATCAAGGTTACTTTGGAAACCCCAGACGTGAGGATACCTTCTTAGACCCCAGCACGTTAAGTTTTCACTCCATTGATTGTTAATTTAGTTGGCATTCTGGCTCGTAGTCTATATTTTATTATTAAGTTTTTTTTGTTCATTATTTTCGTAGAGCCCTCACCCGTCTAACCCCTTGACCAGATTTAAACTTTTCTAATATAACCACATCTTTTCTTCCCAGATCCATTCTTTCATTTCTTTTTTATTCTTAACAATTCGTGGCTGCCGCACAATAACGCGGGGCTTTTCCGATTTAGCTTAAAAAATCGGTGGTGCCCGAATCCACAGAGCTTGGCTATTGCTTACCTATTTGTTAAACAACAAAATAACACAGCCCGATTTGACAATTCGAGATTCTTCTTTTACCTAATGCAAAATTAAGGTAGCAACAGCACCCGGCTTAGCTTTTGACAGTGTATTAAAAAATAGTGATATTGAATTAGAATTATTAACGAATATTGATATGATTTTACTTATTGAAAGAGGCATTCGGGGAGGCTTGTCACAATGTTCAAATCGGTATGGAAAAGCCAACAATAAGTATATGGGAGAAAAACATAATCCAAATGAACCTTCATCCTTCCTTATGTATTTTGATATTAATAACCTTTATGGTACTAGTATGTGTTGACCATTACCTAGAAATGAATTTGAACGGGTAACCGATATTTATTCTATTGATATATTAAACGTACCTGATGATAATAAAATTGGTTACATTTTAGAAGTTGATTTAACTTATCCTAAAGTATTACATCATTTGCACAAAGATTTACCACTCTGTCCTGAGCGTATGGTACCACCAATTTCAAATTCTAAAGTTCCAAAATTATTAAGCACTCTATGTAATAAAAAAAGATATGTAATTCATTAAAAATTATTTGGCATATTTACACATGTCAAAATTATTATCTACTACTCCATTGGCTTCCCTTAACTTTTGGTAAAATATACTAAACTGTTCAAAAATAAAAAGAGAAAGCTGTAATTTTTTAAAAAAACTAATATATTGTTATTAAAAACTATTCATAAAAATGGATAAAAATAAACATAAAAGTTGGGCGTGAAAATTTTGAAAACAATATATGTAATTATACTAAAAATGACAAAGATATATTGTATTTATTTGTTTTGAATCTAAGTGTTTCATAATACCCTTTCTTATTATTAAATTAAACCAAAATTGAAAATTTCATATCTTTTTATATTTAGGAAATCAAATTATAGTAATTTTCCATGCAAATGGACTGTTTACATCAAAATTACGTAAATTGGTCTTAAATAAATGATTTAGAATACCATTTATACACAATGCAAATATTGGTTTGATAAATTCATCGAAAACCATTTCTTGATTGGACTTGAACGATCAGAGTGTGATTATGTGGCGGGTAAGAAAATTTTCTTTTCAATGGTCAAAAACAAATTCTTTTTCTAGGATTACCTACAATCAAATCAATTAAAATATATTGTTTATTTGGGTATAGCAGTAGGATTGCATCCTTGTCAACTAATCTCATCGGATAAAGTTGAAAAACCAAGTTTTCTATACAAAATATACTCACATTTCGTGTCAATTATCTACCTAACATTTTTTCTCTCAGCCTATCCACAAATATATTTTCTTTTCGATAAAAGCGAACACAATATATCAGATATCACAACGTGCATTGCAGTGATTTTCAACATTAATATTGCTGTTTTAATTATTTATCTAAATCGGTACTGCCCATATTTTCGATATTTATTTAGAGAAATTTATAAAACAGAAAACTTATTCGAAAACGTCGATGATCATATGGTAATTAAATCAAAAATAGAGAAACTTAAATTATTACGTTATTTATTTCAGTTGAAGAAAATTTATGAAGAATCACTACATAGTTACATATTGACTGTTAAAATTTTAATAGTTTTATTTTCTATAACATGCTTTGATCATATTTTGAAACCATTTTATACATATGAACATCATCAGAGTGACGGCACAATTGTCATAAAGCGAAATTTAATGTTGAACTCATGGTTTCCCTACGATACTAAAACGCATTTTTGGGTACAATAACAACATATTTTTAGAAAAATTAAAAATATGAAATTTCTTATTTTCAGAAAACCTACATTCTTCAGAGTTTTTGGGCTCTGGCATTAGGGTCAGGCATATTTTTTTCGTACTTCGTTGTGTTTTGTTTATTTTTCTATGCAATCGCTCAATTGAGAATTATTAACTATATTATGAACAATTTTAAAACATACCAAAGCAAAATTGCATTTAAGGAACTGCAAATTGATTCAGCTGAGAGCATGTTTAAATTTTGTATCGAAAAGCATCAACATATTATCAAGTACGTTATAAGAATACTAATAAATTACTCAAAAAAATTAGGGGAACATTTCTTCGTATCCTTGTAACTTTTAAAGTTTGTATTAAAGAGGATAAAAATTATAATTTCGTAGATCAAATAATTCCATGTTTATGCCTCTTATTTAATTGTAAGATAAGTTTAATATTTCAGAGCAAAAAAAATGTAAAAAAAACTATTGTTGATGGGAATATCCACATTTTGATTTTACAAGTTATTAAACTCAGACAGCTCCATTACGCAACGGCATACTATCGTTGAGTTCATTGGATGTTAAAATCCGTAGACGTAATGAACAATTAGATCCCAGGCCGTCGATTGTCAAGCGTGTTTAAGACCGTTGCAGGAAGAATGGACAATACAAAAAACAACCCAGGCAACATCTATGACCGACACTTAGTGGTTTCAACTTTGCATAAACGAACATCTACTGCAAAAGTCCTCTGAATGTACTGACACATAGATCGGCTCAACAAGTAACCATTTCACACCGGACCATAGAAACAAGTTAAAAGAGGTTAATTTAAAAGCAAAAAGACTTGTACGAAAACCTGTTTTAACTCAACATCATAAAATTGTTCGATTGAACTTTGCTCAAGATCATGTCTAATGAAAACTTAGACACTGGAGACTTGTACTTTTCACAGATGAATCAAAATTTCGGCTAACGCGTTGATGATTAGCTACGTGTATACAAACTCTTAAATAAACGCTACTCTACTGACACTGTGCAAGAAGTTTCTAAATTTAGAAATGGTTTAACAACGGTCTAAGGTGGAATAAGTTTGAAGGAAAAAACAAACCTTGTAGTGATACCAGGAAACATCACAGCTCAAAGGTACATTAACATGACTCTGATAGATCACGTTATTTCTGTGACACATGGTATTGGTCCTGATTTTCTCTTTATATAGGATAAAGCAAGGTTGCATATTACTGACATTACTACAGATTTTATTAATCAGCAATAAAGTTTTAGTATTTATAGTATGAAATGGCTAGCATTGAGCCCAAATCTAAATTATTCAAATTCTTCGATAACTAACGAAAACTCTAGTTGAAGAATAGATTAATATACCACAGGAAGACATTCGATGGTTTGTGCGAAGTATATCAAGAAGTAATTCGAGCTGCTGCAAGACACATGCAATAATAAATCCTTTAGTTTCGCTTTTGACAGTCAAATAGCGTAACACCGTCTTTAGGAAGTCGTTGCTTTTTATTTTGTTTTTCGTAATTTTTTAGATTAATTTTTTCTTAGAAATAAATAATAAATTATATGTTGCAATCTTAAGGGGGTTCGAAGTTTTAGAAAGCATATAGTAAAATCAGTTAGCTTTGGATACCTTTTTCTCCAAAACTACTATTAGTAGAAAACTTTTTTTTACAAATCGAAGAAAAAGTTAAATGTTAAACTTTATTTCTATTACTAATGAAGTAGTATTGAGCAATCTTACTATATTCTCGAGTTTTCCGCATAACACATGGAAATTTTGAATTTTTTTTCCAACATAGTTTTATAGCGTTTTTTTGTATTTAATTTTTTCTTCAATGTGGTTCTCAAATACCATAAAAATGTGGAAGGGATTGCTTCAATGATAGTGACAAAAAAGGTACATAAGTGAAAAAAACTAGTTTCGAGGGTTTTGTACCTAATTTAAAAAAAAACTTCTAATAATTGCAATTTCAACATTATTCCAGGAATCTGTCCAGAAATGTATCTACTTTTACAAAACGTAATAATTGGAAAAACAATTTTTTGATTATTCCAGAACCCCGGACCCCCTTAAATCTATTAGAAAAAAATGTGTCTTTTGTAATATATGTAGTATATACCTACTTAATCTGAATATCATTAGAACTTTAAAAGTTAAAGAAGTCCAAAAGAGTGTTTGTCTAATTTTTTTGAGCAGTTATTAATCAAATCAAAATTTTATTGAAAAATTCTTTAGATTTATTGGTAATGTAAATAAGGCCCTAGGCTTGGTCATTCTCGTGGATTTTTTACAAAATTCTATTCAAATGACTTGCATTCTAGTCCAAATCCTTGAGGTACTGCATTAAATATTTTAAAGCACTTTTAGTGTATTTTTTTTTAGAGTGATGATTTTTCATTTGCCGTTATTTTATATGAGGCCAATTTCATTGTATTAATAATTTGCAGATTATGTGTTCTGTATTATAATGGCAATAAAATTACATTACTGGTAGGTGAATGTAGCATAATTTACCACTGATAAGTAATGATATTGTTTTCAGAGTGAATTATTAGCAAATACTGCCTATCAGTTGAATTGGTATGACGAATCACAACGATTTAAATTTATGTTAAATATGTTCTTGTTGCGTTGTCGGAAACCATTGTTTATAAAAATGGGACCATTTGGATCCATTGGATTACCAGCAATTATATCTGTAAAAATTTTAATTATTTTAGGTATTTAATGTTGTCACTTTTACATTTAGGTTCTTAAGGCAACATATTCATATGTTATGTTAATTATTAACAAAAGCCAAGAATAATGAAGTTCAGGCGCGTCCACTTTAAGTTATTGTCATTTACAATGAAAATGATTTTTTCGCCTAACACTAATATTACATATCGCTTATATTAGTTTATGAGGTTTACATAGCAATTAAAAAAAATAAAATAAGAAAATGACTAGGCTATTTTTTAATTATATGGGACATTCAATAATTAAAGAAATAAATTGATGTACAAAAGAAACTCGGAATTTTTATAAAATGAGAGTTCCACTACTTGTCAAAATATTAATACATTAGTTCCAACTATATAGTTTTTTCTACCTGATGTAAAGAAGTCATTGTCTTGTTGTTTGAGCCGCTTCCCCACAAATTCGTTGATCTCCTAGTTGATGAACTTTTCTCCAGGTCTCAATATTTCCTTGAGTGGAAGACACAAATGAAAATTCGATGGAGCCAAATTTAGACTGTAGGGAAGAGAAGATAGTACTCGTACTTCCTAACCCATTTTTTCAATGCTGTCTTGAGTCAGCTAGGCAGTGTAAAGGTACGCTTTGTCAATTAGCAATATTGTCACAACCACGGGTCGCAACGTCACAATCCGGGGATTGTGCTGTGCCAGGGGTATCACTTAGCAACGAATGAAATTAGTTCGGTTTAATAAAAATAAAATTTATTTGAAATGGTAGGTTGAATATGATTATAAACTAGTCTTGAGGAACCGTGCGCAAAGACCCTTTCGACCTAGGAGGTATGCACTTACTCCTGATATTCTTTCGGATGGTTTTGGACGGGCAATCCAGGGGATAGGGCAAGTCAGCGGAAGCAGCTCGTAGTTATACACAGTCACTTAATTGGCGTAATACCGTTGGTTGCATACAGCCTATCACCTGGGCTATGGAGCGCGTCGAGGGTCTTGTGTTTTGCACCCAACTACCCGCTTTATCTTTCCTTTCTTATTAAATCACCTCGGCCCACTCAGCATGATTTTGGTTACCCTTTTGCTGTGCCGGGTTAGGAGGTTGTCCTACTTTTTTTAAGTTACGGAATGCAATCCTCGAATGGTGACATAATGTTTATTAAACATTGCGCGTGTAACCATAATAGGCAAAATAGTAATTAAGTCCCAAGGATTAAGTCCGTAATGTTCCCTTCGTGTCAATATCACGGCTTTTATGTGAAATCCGCGACGTTTTCTTGTTTTTTTGCTTGGCCCAAAGTAAAGAAAATAGAACAAGCTTTATTTTATTGTATGCAATCATACTAAATCGGAATCCAAACGCATTAACTGTGTTTTTTTAAGAGCCCATAAATTCGTAAATTCTACAAATATTCAGAGAACATCATTTTCATTTCCAAATGATTATTCTTCAAGTGATAGTAATTCTGCGATACCTCCAATCGAAATATTTAAGGAAAGGCTTTATTCCTTGTCATCTCGATCGTCACCTCTCAAATATCACATTCGCAACACAGAAGAGTTGCTCAAATTGCTATAATAATCACAAGAAAAAATATTAAAAAAATAGTCACAACAAACGAAGGACAACAAAAACAATAAAATTATATACCAACTGCAGAAACAAACTTTTTGGGTCTGCATAGTATGTAAATAAAGCAGGAAAAGATGATTCGAGACATAAAATGTCATACTTTGGTCCATACTAAATATACAAAAGTAAGTTAAAAAATGAAGAAATACTTTTGCATTAAGGGAACACCGTCACGCGTCTTCTTTATATGGAAATAAAAGTCACATTTAGGAACAAATATCTCCAACAACTGTTAATATTTTTAGCTCAAATTTTTATTACTTATCAATAACATTCATACCTATGCTTTGACAAGAGTTTTTTTTTTATTTTTAAAAACGTAGGATTTATACTGCTGAAAATTTGGCACATGATTTCTGATTACATAATTTTTTTTCTCAATTCCAAACAAATATTGTTGGAATTGCCTCAATCACGGCATAGGTATGAATGTTATTGATATGTATTAAAAATTTGAGCTAAAAATATTAATAGCTGTAAGAAATATTTATTCCTAAATGTGACTCTTAGGTATTCCCACATAAATAAGAAGCACGTTGGTGTAGCCTTAATGCTAACGAAATTAGTCATCAATCTTGGCGTTCTTCGAGTCCAAATTAGAGAACCAGTTTCGTTAATTGGACTGATGTATATCTTCATATAAGACCAAGATCCTGCAGAGATCGTATAATATCGATTTCTAAATATTTGGGCATGCGTTGAAACGTTTTCATGGTCAGTTTTG
The DNA here is from genome assembly GCA_013372445.1 of Hypothenemus hampei. Lineage (NCBI taxonomy): Eukaryota > Metazoa > Arthropoda > Insecta > Coleoptera > Curculionidae > Hypothenemus > Hypothenemus hampei. The sequence continues at coordinate 7,176 of JABRWK010000379.1, read as the reverse complement.
TTTGCTTAATTTTACATTTTGCTAACCCCAAACCACTATACCTTACTGTCAGAGGTTATCCAAGTAGGGTGTGATAAGCAGAAATGTGGTGTAATAAAAAATTGGTAAAAGAAAATGAACTTAAATAGTTACAACGCATGTGCAAATCAAGAATTTGATCTTTTAAAATATGTCTGGTCTATACAAGTTTCTATTTGAGGATACAGGATGTTAAAAAATGTTATTTTGTGTGTTCTTCATACTTTTTAATATGCCCTTTTTGGCATTTTGTATACACTATAATTTATAGGTCTACACCAGCCTATCATGATACTGCGCTTGTGAAGCCATCCCCTTATTCGTTGTTTCATTGCTATCGATTGATCCAGGAAATTATGTCTGGCTAAAATAAATTTCTGATGTATGAAAAATTTTTCTCAGTTCCACCAGAAATAATCTCTGGTTCTATCCACATTTTCATAACTTTTTATTAGATTTTTTAGATGTATTTTCTTTGAACAGTTGGCTACCTGATAATAAATTGACATTGTTGACAATTGACATTACAAACAGCTGTTCGTGCTAGACTTAAAATAAAAAGGTGTTTGGTGAAATATTAAAAGTTTTTAAAATATTTCTTGTTGTTTGTTACATTTTATTAACCAAACATAGATTTTGCCAAATGAAAGTCGAAATCGAGGATATGGACGTGAGCACTATATGTGATTCTGTTGTAAGTATCTTTGAACTTTTTACTATTTTAATAACATGTTTTCTTAAACTCTTTATTTTAGTCTTCTTTAGTGGAAGGTTGTCGTCTACCCGTCCATCTGGATGGCACCTCAGACTGGCGTAAGTAACATAAAAATATTATATATACGTTTTAAGAAAAAACTTATTTTAGCCCTTGCTGAGATTATTAGCATAAAAGAAGTTCAGGGAACCAAATGGTATTACGTCCATTTCGTAGATTGTAAGGCTATAATATTTTTATGTCAAAAACACAATATTAAACAATGAACTTTTTAGTTAATAAACGATTAGACGAATGGGTAACAGAAGAAGCTTTAGATACAAGAAAAGTCCATTTTCCTCGCAAAGACTTAGGCCCAGGCACCGGTGTGACTACACCGAAAAAACAACAAATAGGCAGTGGCATTAATACTAATGTAAATACTAGTGCTCAAACATCTCGTCCCTCGAGTCCAGTGGTTTCAAATAATAGTAGTGAACTATTAAATGGAAATGCGGTTTTGGAAGCTGTCTTACAAAAGAAGATGAACAGAAAACGCAAGGGACCATCTTTAGAAAGTGAAGATTCACAAGAAGGCCAGTTAAGTAATCAACAACAAACTCCTCGGCAGTCAGGCAGTATGGTTTCGCATCACGATGATATTGTAACGCGTATGAAAAATATAGATATGATAGAATTGGGCCCACATAGAATTAAACCTTGGTATTTCGCTCCTTATCCACAAGTATTATTTAAGATCAATATTTGCTTTGCTTAATATGTTTATATTTAAGGAAATGGTAAATTTGTCTTGCATCTATATTTGTGAGTTTTGCTTAAAATATCGAAAAAGTAGAAAGTGCTTGGAGAGGCACATCTTAAAGTGCAATTTACGGCATCCACCAGGCAACGAGATATATCGAAAAGACAATATTTCGTTTTTTGAAATCGATGGCCGGAAGAACAAAGTTTATGCCCAAAATCTCTGTCTTTTAGCCAAACTTTTCTTGGATCACAAAACCCTTTATTACGACACCGATCCTTTTTTGTTCTACGTGATGACCGTCTTTGATCATAGGGGTTTCCACATAGTAGGTTATTTTTCCAAAGAAAAGGAATCCACCGAAGACTACAATGTGGCCTGTATATTAACATTGCCACCATTTCAAAGAAAAGGCTATGGAAAGTTATTAATTGAATTCAGTGTGTTAAATTTCCAATAATTTCAATATTTTATTCTAAAAGATATATATTTTAGGTTACGAATTGTCGAAATTCGAAGGCAAGACTGGATCTCCCGAGAAACCTTTATCAGATCTTGGTTTGTTGTCTTATAGAAGCTACTGGGCTCAAACGATACTGGAAATACTACTATCAATAAAGCCTGTGGGTGAAAACGAGAAACCGCAACTTACGATCAAGTGAGTAGAAGTTTTCTAAGGATGTATAATGCATTCAATAATTTTTCTTAGAAATCCATGTTTTTTTTAAAAACAACCTCAATTTTTAATCAAATTCCTTTTATCCGTTTATAAAATTATTTATACAGGATAAGTCAGTTTTTGTAGAGTGCTTTAATAGTCATGAGAAGACTTAATTTTATAATGAAGAGTTTGTAGAAATATGTCGTCGTCATTTAGGCAAAAGGCACTAAATCCATTTTTAGCATTTATTAAATAATGACACTAAACATTTTAAAAAAGAAATATTTTTTAACTGGTAATCTGAATTAAGGCCATATTAGCAGGTAGAACTACTAATTGCAAACGTACGAGCAAAGCATTAAGTCACAAAAAAAGTTTTGAAATCTCATTAAAACTCATTTTTCTCAAAACTATCAATTTGAACTTAGTGCCTTTTGCCTGAACGGCGACAAATTCATTGTCGAGATACAGAATGTTACATTTTTAGTATGTTTATTTACAATTTCGATTGATATTTACTTGTAAAGTAGCGTCACTGGCATCATAAGCATATGTATATAGGGTGGCTCAAAACTCGTTCTTTAGTGGAAAAGCGTCTATAGTAACAACAATAAAAATGCATCATCTGCAGCCAAAGAAATAAATTTTCTTCTTGTTTGAATAATAAAAGGGTTGACTAATCCCAAAAGCTTATTCAAATTGGTAAAAAAGAAAAAAGTACTGAAACCGACAAGTGTCGTCCAAACAAATTTGAAAAGTTTTGAAGTTTTTGGAGATATCAATGTTTCATTTAGTTGACATTCTATAAAAAGAATAATCATTTCGGTGTATTCGGCGACATTTAAAAAAAAATGAGGAAAAAAAAACGAAAAATCGAAATCTATAAGTTTCAAAACTTCAAATTTGTTTTCACAACACTTGTCAGTTTTAGTTTTTTTTTAGCGATTTGAATAAGCTTCTGGGATTGGTTAATTTCCAGCTTCTTTTATTATGCAAACAAAAAGAAAATTTACTTCTTTGGCTGCAGATTGAGCATTTTTATTGTCATTACTATAAGTTCTTTTCCGCTGGGGAACGAGTTCTAGGCTATACTGTATATTGTGTCATGGCCTTTTTCATGACAACATATAATCGTTTGGGATGGGCTTTCGATTCTTTGGATAAGTCCAACCATCAAAAAAATATATTTTTGGTTAAAGTGGTATTTCAGAATTATTTACAAATCTCAATCTAAACGCATAATTCGGGCTACACGTGAAATTCGTAATTACATAATTTGTTTTTTTTATGTGATTTCAACATTCCGGTCGCCATCAGATCAAGATTTGATGGTTCAAGATTTTTAACTGTTTCAATTTTTGTTAAAAATCTTTAACAAAGACGGTAAAAACAATAGGGATGGTTATATAGAACCTAAGCTAAATTTTATGATAAAACTAGACATATATTAATCAAATAATATAACGTGGTGTCATTTGCCAAAATGACAGCATGTTATACTATTATTTCGGTTGAATTCTAGAATTAAAATAAGAAATTTTTGTTCAGCGTGTTCTTTAATGAGTCTAGAAAATAACATAAAATGTACATATGAGAGATAAACGAGGCTTACTTTAATAAAAAGAGACTAATTTAAATAAACTGGGACAAAGTATTATGGGTCTCTATACATACATATTATGCATTGTAAAAATTCTTTCATTATAAAACAATCTTCTTACCAACTGTTGTTAGTCTTGCTACTAAAAAATGGCAAGCTAATTTATCAGGGAGGGAGCAAATACATTTTTAAGGAATCTGGCATTTGAGCGGCCATATCTAGCGATTCGATATTTCTCTTAATCCTTTCAGGTACAGAAAATCTGGTAGAAAGAAAATCCCAGCCGTACGAAAAAATGTAACCAATATTTTTAGAATTCGTATACAGGATGTTTAAAAAAAAGGTTTAAAAATGGAGGGTGTGATTCCTTGGCTCATTCTAAGAAAAAAAGTTCCTATTAACATATAGGACCTCAAACGTACTGTTTTCTAGATACAGGGTATCAAAAATATGAAAAGGCATGTGAGAAAAATTACATTAGCGCTCAAAATGTAGCAAATATTAATGGTAATAGGTGTACAAAAGCTAAGTTCTGTATCTCAAACGGTTCTCATGATATCGCCAAAACACTGAAAAAAAAATCTTTTTTTTGACATCCTGCATCTGGAAAACGTGGCGTTTGCAGACCTAAGTTAATAGGAACTTTTTTTCTTCGAATAAACCAAGGATTCACACCTTTCATTTTTGAACCCTTTTTTTAAACACTTTGTATAAATGTTGTAGTAAATGTTAAATGAGTTAAGTTCCAGCTGCATATCGCAAGTAACTAAATACGTAATCAATTATATTATTCTATTTCAATTAAACTAAATGCCAATTTTAAGATATGAAGTTTGAATAAGTATCGAAATCACAATTATACAGAGCTTTTTATAATGAGGTACCGACATTTTACAGGGTAAATCCCTGTTTTATTTTAAGAAGAAAAGTGCCTGTAAATATGCGGTCCAATATTTAGTTTAATAGACAAGATATACCTAGTGGGGGAAAATTTGAAAAAGGTTAAAGTTTTATCATTTATTTTTTAGATTTTTTAAGATTAACAATTCAAACTTTGCATGTGATACGACAACAATCTCTACCCGCAGGCCTTATGGTAATTTGATACAATCTACAAGATGTTATGTTATATTATTTATGGCTATTTTCGACAGTAATTTGAAAACGTCATCAGACACTTAAAAAATGTAAATATATGAGTACATACAGAAAATAAAGAAATAATACCTTCAGTATTTATACAGGTATTTAGAACCATATTGCATCAAAATATCTGTTTTGATAAAAAATGCCTTGTTAATCCAATATGACGTTCTATTACATGTTACAGGAGTAGCAGAAAAAAAAATTCCAGTGAATAAAATTAGTAGATTAAAAAAATTATAATACTCAGTAAATAGTATCAAGTTAGTAAAAAATCTGAAATAGATTGTTATTGGCATACCAGATGTGAAATTTGAATCGGTTACCTTAAAAAATGTAAAAAATAAATTATAGAAATGAAAAAAATGTTCAAATTTTAACATCCTATATCTCTTTTACTAAACATTGTGGACCCATATTTATAGGAATTTCCCTTCTTAGAACAAAACAAAAAATAACCGTATGGAATATCGGTAAGTCATTAAGAAACATCCTGTTTAAATAACTAAATAAGGCGGATGCTCTGAAAATGGAGTATTACCATGCTCCATCCATTATACAACTAGTTGGTGTATTTTATTTTGCACCTTAAAATATTCGTAATGAAATTAATCGTTCTTTTGTAATATTTTCATGTGCCATCGGTTTAGTTAATTTGACGATTAAAAATGACAATATTTTCAAGAGGTGAAAAGAAATACTCCAATTTTTTTTACGTCTTGTGGAACTCCTTTTCAAAACCTATGTCTCATATAGATATTTTTATATGAATGTCTGTGGTCTGCACTGACTGTCCGCATTTACTACGAATTTTCTGCTTTTAATTATTGTTAGTGTAGAATGAAAGAAGATGAATGTTACAATTCTTTATTATAACAATTATTCTCCTACCATATTTTCTTACTTTGTAATTGTTGTAGAGGTGTTAATTCTCTTTTTATTTATTTATTTCTATTTATTGTACAAGGTGTATATGAAATAGGGGGACAAACTTTAAGGGCTGATTAAAGTTTATTTATTTTTATTTTATTTTTTTACTTTATTGGCCAAAATTAAATTCAACCATAAACATGTAAAACTTGCGGGGATAAAAGTACATAAATCAGACATACAGTGAGGTTTTTTTTATCTTTGAACATACAATATTATTATCCTATGTTCAATTTTAAAATACACACCTCAACGCATTGAAACGGAAGCAACCAACATTACACAGCGAATTTTTAAAACCTCAAATTTTATAAAACAAAACGACAAAGTCAAATTATTCATTTAAAATTTGAGTTTTTATCATATAAACATTTTTTGTACCTATTAGTAGAAAGACAAAGAGTTATTTCTTAATTATAAATTATTGACTTTGACATTTTGTTTTATAAAATTTGAAGTTTTAAATATTCGCTATGTAATGTTGGTTGCTTCTGTTCCAACGCGTTGAAGTGTGTTTTTTAAAATTGAACATAAGGTAATAACATTGTATGTTCAGAGTTAAAAAAACCTCACTGTATATCCACCTTCGGTATCGCTTATAGTTGAAATTAGTTTTGACTAATACTGTAGAATAGTAACCCTTATTAATAATAAATCGTACACGAAATTGCATCGCTGTGTCTCGAACAGTTCTTGAGATTAAATAAAAACCATTTCTTGGGGACCACCTTCGAAGGACCGTAGTCCCCTAAGGACGTATTTGCGGACCCATGTTTATAGGAACTTTTTTTCATATGTTCGAACGTAGAATCAGCCCTTAAAGTTTGTCTCCCTATTTCATATACACCCTGTATATTAAAACTTTAAATAATTGGCACGTGCACGGGTAAAGGGGTAATAGTCGAATTTTCAATAAATGGGTTTAGCTTATTTTAACGTATCAAAAGACTTACATCACATTAGTTGTTTAAAGAGAAATAAGAGTTGTCCAATTTCTTACAATTTTTTTTTACCTGCGTAAAATAATGTAACTATCAAAAATTCATTTGATAATTGAATAATTATAATTATTATAATTATTTATTATTTATTATTCCGAACTTCTGAATTATAGACATATACCTCTTTACCCGAGCACGCGCCAATTATTTTCGTATTCACTCTGAATCTTATATCAAGTTGAGAAATAAAAGTTGAAAATTTTAATCAACAAATTTCTGTAACAATTAAATTAAATTAAGTTAATTATTTAATATAATATACAGGGTGGCATATTAGTGTGAGGAAGTAAAATATCTCAGTAAATATGAGCTTTAGAATAAAATGTTTCATATAAAAGTTGTTGATTATTAAAAGATACATATTTT
>JABRWK010000378.1:40718-51562 GCA_013372445.1 Hypothenemus hampei | reverse complement strand
TTGTTTTTTTAAACTTTGACACCCTGTAGCTCCGTTATTATCAACTTTTGGACTAAGGTAAGTTTGGTTAAATCGACTTATTTTGAGCTGTACTATATGTGGTGTAACGTTGGCCCAACCTTTTAGGGACACCTTGTATATGTATAAGATCAAAAAAAGATGTTTCTTATTAAATTCTGCCTTTCGCACTGAACAAACTTTGATATAAAAATAGTTAAAAACAGATTATCGAAAAGGCAATGAACTCCAGAAAGGTTAAGATTACGAGTTGTGAAGAAAAATCACCTCAAAATATTAATAATGATTACAAGTTACATATTAGAGCAACAAGAACTCGTTTGATAATTCAACTATAGGTTTCCCACTGAAACTGGTTTAAAGGCCAAGAGTTCTCATATTCAATAAATTAGAAACCTCATAAAAATAGGACTAACAGCTAGGAGAGAAGACAACAATAACAAGTCTTTAACGTAAAGTGGAATTCCTTCCTTAAACTCCTGACGGTTGACAGCTTGGCAGGTGCCTCGGGCCAACGCTCTGTGCAGACAATTTTTCTCCCATCTGTTCTGGGTTCTTCTCGCACCTGCTTCGACAAGAAATTCGAAACAAACGATGTCCAAATTCTCGATGTAGCAAATGCCATCAAGACAACGGAAGTCAAGTTTTTGTACCCAAAAAGGGAAACATTTAAAAAAATGGCTTGCGTTCCGCACGCTATTCGAATTCTGATTAACCATTAACCCACCGAATGCCATATCAATTGTAGTTTTTAATCGGGCCATATGCTTGTCTCGACCTTTAAAATTCATGTTGATGATGATGATGATACTGTAAACGGTATTCAAGCGTTGGAAGTGAGGAGAGGTCAATAACCCGGTGCGTGATGGTTTTTTTTGTAATAAATCCATAAATTTGGTGCTCTGGAACACACACACAAACATGATCCATAAACCACTTCCTGTTTATTAGCTTAACACTAATAGTGGTGAAAACATTTAGGTGAAATAAAAAGATGTTCTGAAAAAATCATAAATCAATATCGGTGTTTCATTGACCTCCAACCAGGTAAAAATCAATGGACTATCTTTAACGACACAACAAGACCATGAGCAAGAGAGAAAAAGAAGAAAAATTCCATGGTCGATTGTTGTGCCGAAGAACGGTACATCCGAAAGGGGGCCAAGTGGCAGGTCCTCTACACGACTTCTTCCAATGAGTCTTCACGCAACTCAAGGCACAACTATTTCTTTTTGTCTTCTGTGTAGACACGGCGGTTAGTGTAAAACCAGTTGTGAAAGCTAGACCGTGACGTCAGAGAGCACGCAGGCGTCCGACGTTGTCGCGTTGTTTGAATCGTAGCGCTGTTGTCAACAATAATCGATAGACGAAACGATGCGCGGATTGGTTATAGGCAATTTGGTGTTTCTGCCTTAAACCATAATACATAAATGTCAAAAGTTACATTCACCTGTCCCAACCATAAAGAAATAAAGTCTCCGACCCTTTTAGTGCTAGTTTTAAGCTAAGGCCCGTAAATGAAATATGGAAATTGATGATTCAGGCTTTATTGGAGGTTAAAGGAATCTCTTTCCATACGCATAGATATGTATGAATCAGTGTTATGCTACTTTGTGGTTCTCTTCACACTATCTACATATTTATGTATTATACATATAACCTCTTCTAAATACATATTTGATAAGCGCATAACCTATAACGCGTTTCCACATGTTTTAGATATGCAAATGTAGACTGAGATGATAATGTAGACAACGCTATTACTCCTCCTTCGCGTTGTTGCACAACAACAACAACAACAACAACAACAACGCACAAAGCAAGCACTAGGCTTTCACTCATAGCGGTCAACCTTGTGACGTCACAACGGCGGCGGCGGCGATCGCCATGCCGGCCGGTTCCGCTCCGACAGCGTTTTCGTTTAGTAATTCTTCTTGTTAAGCGACGTTGCCTAACTGCACCCAAAAAAAACACATCCCATTAGCCATAGCCATGGTATCGATAGTGAACAATGTTGCCATGTCGTTGTCACCGAATCTAAAAATAGATGCGTAATAGTATTTTTTACGTAATTCGTTGTTTTTTTCCCCAACTAAGCCAACTCAGTGTCTCAGCCCAGATGATGGTTTATTACAAAATTTCATGACAAATTACTCCCTCTGCTAGCTCGCGTTCATAACATAGAAGCTGAAATTCGGTAACCTTGAAAACGTAACGTAATCTGTTTGTATGTATGGGTATCCGGAATAGATTTACATTTATTTAGAAAAGAAAATGCTGCGCAGTTTTTTATGTATTGTTTGTATATTGACGAAGCGTGACTCATTTTTAGTACTCACTTACTTGCATGTGGGTTTGGTTTATTTTATTATATTTCGTTAAATTTATTTCCATGCCCTTCAACAACGGCACAGACAGCGACAGCAACAACCCAGCATGCCCTTGAAAGAAGTCGATTCTCAGGTCTGAACATTTTCTCACGACTCTCCCCGGTCGTCTGCAACAGGCAAGCAACCTTGCATCTGCTGGTACGGATGCACCCGACCATAACACACTATTCATTGCATCTCTTGCGCTCTCTTTGCTGGTATTATTAACATGCTTTTTGTTGCGTTAAGGGTTTTGTGAGAAAAATCTGGGTCAATATTTGACGGCCCCTTTTTCACCCCTTCTTCCTGACTGTGACAAATGACTGACTGGAAATAGTTGAGAATCAAATCAGCTGGTTAGCGTTATCTTAACTATTTTCAACGCCATAATGCTTTTGACTTGAGGAGTCTTCATTTATGTATACATACATATATGCACATAGGTGTGTGTTCGTGTTGTTCCAACTCAACAATACTCGTATTATTATCATTATGTGTACGAACCACTATTTATTGTTCTCTTGTTTGAATAAATATGTCATAAGTTGATTCATACTGGATAACTATTTCCCATTGTTTCCAACAGTATCTAATCCGTTATATTGATTAAAAAAATATATTCAGTCTTTATATGTATAAAAAGAAAGCAAACTCGTCCAATTCAATTGAGTTTCATTCATTGAAAAAATATACCCTATTCTCATTAAGTACCAAAGATATGTTAACCGTTAAAAATATATATATGTATATAGAAACAAAACAAGATGTACTAAAAAAATATACCTATAATTAATATTTTTAAATATTGTCCGTTACGTCATCAATGAATTAACCCATCTCTGACTTACTATTTTTCTGGTTGTATTCATAATACATGTACAAAATGGTTCCAACCATCATTGACTTGTACGTCTTTTGGTGACGTATATGCCATCAACAATTAATGGTATAACGGACAACTTTCGAAAACTAACTATACATACATATGTATGTGATAGAACAGAGATCACGTCGTCGTCGTCGTCTGACGTCACATTATTGGTCGAGACGACGTGACGAGAATATCTACGTGACGTCGAAACAGCAATAACAACAATAATAGCAAGGTCTTGCTGGATATTACCATTAAAAACGAAAAAAAACACAAAACTTACCATTGACTTTAAAAGCTGTGCCTGCATCAAAGGAACTGGTCCGCATCGGATGTTTTTCTTGCTTAAATGTCCTTTCAGCGGACACCACGAAAGGTTGTGAAGGTAGAGAAACTGCCGGGAGACTTTCACCGCGGGTTAGGGGCGGGCGTACCATTGGCGGTTCCTGTCTGGCATTCCCGTGTTCGTCCACTGAGAGCATCCGTTTGCTGGCCACTTCTCCATTGGAGTGATGATGGGGATGGTGGTCATCATCGTCGGCAGCCGATAAACCTCTTTTGATCCCTTGGGTTGGCATGGTACGACCAGTTGAACTGTGATGATGGGTTTGAAGGGGATGATGAGCTGCTGCTGCCGCTGCTAAATGCGTTGGAATACGCACAGCCCTAGTTACCTAAAAAACGATTAATGATAATCATATTGTTGCTCATCGATTTTGAATGCCTCTAGACATGAACTCAGCTGCTCCTTTCAAAGTACAAAGTATGATCTTGAATTTAGTAGAATGTAAAAGATAAAAGATAACCGAAAATAAAAAAACGTATTTTATGAAGTCATAACTCCAACTTTCAGGATGAATTAGAAAGGAGATAACTATAAAAATGTATGGTTATTTTACCGGTTGATTCTTGTATTTTTAGTGTTCATAATGTCCTAATTATTTTAATGATATATATGACCGATAGACTCAGAATGGGAAGTTGGTGTTAAATCAGCAACTCTCAGCACATTGAAGAAATTGAAGGCATTTTGCTTTAGATAACGGACAAGATCCTGAATATTTTATGTTTTGATAATGGGTTAAGCCTTCTCCAAATTTCTAAAGATTTGCGCAGATTATGGCACAAAACATACATTTCGGATGCGATATTCAACCGAAAGTTTAAAATATCCACACTGGCAGAAATTTCAGCATACATAAAAAATTAACGTTATGTGTCGTCGTTTTTAAATCTTTACGAATCAAAAAGTATCCTTAAAATGTGATAATTGTTGAGAATGTTAATGAAACTACGATTTATTCTTTTGCTCAACCAGACTTATGGCCCTGTTCTACCCGTTAGAAAGACACTTACGAGAGCCTCATGGTCAGCAGCTCCATCGACCTGTGGTCGACTCATTCCCTGACCGCCCCTTGGTGGCGGTGGAGGCTGAGCGCTCGGATATCCGTCGAGCATTCCTCCTCTCGTATGATGCATACTCGCATAACTCTGATGATGGGCTGCCGATTGACTCTGAGATCGCCCGCCTCCAACAGCTACTACTTCGCCGTTCTGATGATCCCGATGCGATTTCGAGGTGGCGGCATGTCCAGCTCCAGTGGCTCTAGCCGCCTCCTGAAAACCGTGAGCACGTTTCAATTGTCTTGCGGCGTCCAAGACGACTTCGATTCGATCGGCGCCCTCGTAATTCACACAACCACGACAAACCGCCTCAGAAAAATCGTGCACCATCGCCCATGGCATCCGCGGGAGGTCGCACAGGTAGCACTGTTGTCTTTTCGCTTGTTGCATTTGCATGACCGACATCCTTACCATATATATCAAAATCGTTTGTTTCAGGGATAAATCAATGGGTCTCTCTCTCTCAAGTGAGTAACGAATGAAAAGTTAGTAGTCGAGCATCCTTCCTGTTTGCGTTAAACACTAAACGTGATCACTCATATACAGGATTGTTGACAAAAATGACAACAATATAACACACACATTAACTGTTGTAAGTTAAGGATGATTTATATTGAACGAAATTTTCGACGTTGCAGGCGAACATAAAAACACGAAACACGAAGTCCCAATCTGGGCAACCATTCCTGCCTGACTAAAAATGCCTCCTCGATTGTGTGGGGATTGTGTGCAGCGCCAACCGTGCGTGCGACGTTGCCGAACTTACTCACTCTATGTTTTTTTTCGCTTAATATTCTGGTGATTTCTTTTCTCCCCCATTCTTATTTTTCTTTACGTATGCCAATAACAAACGTTGTAGGTTTTCTCCTTTCTTTCCCTTTTTCTCTCTTTATTTTTCACTAACATAAAATTCAGCTCCCATTAGCGTGAACGTAATGCGATTAACTCGTTTCATTGTCCGTAATACCAATTCGTTAAATGATCATTTTGCTTTTTTTTTGAAAAGAAACAAAAAACACTTGGCAACAGTGCCTCTTGGAGCTCCTCGACCAATTACAACTAAAACACATAACCGCTCGATCGCGCAGCCTGTGACGTAGCTCATTGCCACGATTGGACGTGACGTCACGGCTGTAACGATCGCCGACCGGGTCTCTTTCTTCCCCCCTCTCCCTCACCTGACCCTTCTTCATCTTCTTTCTTCCTCCCGGGCTGTTTGTCGAACGGTTCGCACCGCACTGTTGCCAAATTGTGAACTGTTCGATAACGAGAGTAACAATGATATCGCTGGAAAAAATGATGAAAAGGTAATGATGTCACCTTCTGTTACGGATTGGAAGCGAGTAATAAGTAAAAGGCAACGTTGTCATTTAAAGTTGTTCTCTTTAATGGACGCAAAAATTTCATTTGGAAATGGAAAGTAGAGATTTCCAGGGTGAATAAAATACTCAGTAATAACATGACACTTAAAAAAACAGTGCTGTAAATTTTTCATAAACAGGCCACTCAAGTTAAATGGTCCACGCGATTTTCGCATGGCCAATTAATGTTAATAATAATTTTGCACTAAATGTTATAGACCTTGTGAAAAATTATATATTTGTTTACAACAAACAAATGTTTACTGTAGAATGCCCGAGACCAAATCCGAGAAAAAATAAACATGACAGTTTGTTTGATGATGGGTTGTAATGACCATCAAATGCTAATGTCTTACAACTGCTGCATGTCATGTAAACTGTTGAACTTTCCATTTTAGAGATATCGAAAGTAAACACTTTTCTGGATAGTTATAACATTTTTCATACATCTGCAAAAGTAAGTTTAACTTACGATCTCTCTGAAATGGGTCGGAAATAACTCATTACTGCCCTAAGATTCATTTCGTTCGGGAGTAGCTCTTTCAGATTGGTTATTAACCTGTCTAAAAAAAATTTACTCTGAGAGATAACAACAACTTTAAACGAGAGTCACATTTTAGGTGTTATGTGGTCGTCAAACTCAAAATCCAAAAATACGACGTTCATTGCATTTTTGAAAAGAAAAAACGTTAAATATCAATAGAAACCAAAGTTTCGAGGTAAATAATTTAAAAATAGTTCAACTGAAAACCCCTCTCCTTTCTTATTTTTTGTCAAAAGCAAATAAAGACAATGAATATTATAAATTTTTATATAATTCAATTTCTGTGACAAATGTCAAGAAATTCAGAAAAATTATTCGTCAAAATTTTATAAATTGTTTTACTTTTTATTTTTATTTCGTGTTTTGTATATTGTTATTAAAAATATTCAAAAACTAATCAATCTGACGATGAAACATTTATGAAAAATCTGGTACATATGGAGGTTTGTAAGTGACTTTTTACGGCATCAATGTTCTAACGAGTTGCTTACGGACCTGGATATGTAATATATTATTGCATCAAGTGGTTATTAAACATTAATGACGTATAATAGTATCAATTTCGAAAATCTTCAAGTATCATTATATAGGTAAGATATCATTGGTTCTCATTTAAAGTGCCAACATTGTTATTACTGATAATTTTTACAGTCCACAATAAAGTCATTAAGTGGAATTCGGTGTCTCAGAAACACTAGATATATTGAAATTTTCAAATGATGCAAAGAGAACCCATTTGATATTTGTTATTGTAATTAATCGTATATTTTTTTCGGTCTTATCTGTTGTGCACGCCTCGTCTGTCTGAAGATGATGATTGTTTTTGTTTGAACCGTTTTATAAACGCCACTTTATCATTACTTAATCCGAATGTTTTCGTGCCAATTTTTCGTATTCAAAAACGGAATGGTTGCGTGGTGTGTCGCACATTATCTCAGATTTTAGTTGAAAAAATCAGCAGATATCAGGATTCATATCAGGAGTTTGTTTACCAGTTTTATTATTTTCATATAATAATAATAATAGTCAGAGTGCATGGCAACAACCTTAGGAGTCTGCTTGGTCGTATCATCGTCATTTGCAATTTTATTCTACTCTTATCTAATGCATATTCATTTGTGATTTTTGATAATGCGGCTGGGAACAGATTTGTACGACAAATCTTTTCTTTTTGGACAAGCTAATACAACTCCATTGTCTGCGACTAAATACATATGTACAGGGTAATTGTTTTTTTCCATGTTTTTATAGGGTATGTGGACAAACGGCAAAAGATATAAAAAATTACGACGCCTATGACGATCCGATTCAGAGCGACAAGGCAATTCTTATTTTTCCATTTCTAAAATTCTGTTTATATTGTATTTACTACAACGGCTATCATAGAATAAATAAATAACTCTATATGATTTTTTTCTGTCAAATCCAGCGGCGTAGCTGAAAGCTGTAATAGAAAGTAGAATTTTTTTAAATGCAATACCCTATGTTTTGTCACTTAATTTGTTGATTTTGACGAGTTTTCTTTCAGAATATTGTTGTCAATAAAAGCATGTTGCCATTAAGTCAGAAATATATTTATTGAATCACATCGGAAGTACTTTTACTAAAAAAAACTAGGTAAATCGTTAAAGTTGCAATGAGAATATAAAATAAAACTAAAGTAAATATTCAAATTGATGCCCATTATTGTCCAAACAGAAATGGCAATTTCTTTACACGCCATTGCTTACAACATTTCGGATGTGAATGTTCGTTGTTATCCTTCCCATAGCCACAACAATTTCTTGTAAGTAATTTAAAATTTTGTTTTCATTTAGTTAAACTTGGTCTTTTAATAACCTTAAAAAAAAGAAATTTAAAGATGTGATGTCAGGTAATCTGGCTCTCCATCTATTATTTGCAATTCATCGCTGCTCAAAATTAACGCTCTTTTATTAACAATAATATATATGTTCTAAAAGAAAATGTTTAAAACAAAGAAAGTAACGCAAGAGAATATAGGGTATCCTATTAAAAAGGTAATCTTGTAATACAGTGTCGTAATAATACGTCAAATAAAAACCTAACTATGCCATTGAATTCTACAGAAAAAAGTGCCTATGGAATCATTTGCTTGTTTATAATAACGCATTTTAATAAATAAATAATCGAAAAATATTTTAGATGTGGCCAAAACATGAGAATCGCCCTGTAAGTTTGAATTAGATCGACAACGATAGCCATGATCTGATTTCGCCAGTGAAATTTTCTCCAAAAATGTTTGACATATCTTTCTCTACAATAAAACCGAAAACAATCCACTCTGTATATGGCTATGACCCCAGAAAAAGAAATCCACCCATACACAAGACAGGCGACCCTGACAAAATCCATAATGGAACTGCCTTTCTTCTCCTTTTCACCCTAGAAATATCGATAAAAGGAAAACGTCTCGCGGGGAGATCTGCACGAGAATGAGAAATACGCTGAAAAAAAGAAGACAGAACCTCCACACCGACTCTACCGTAACCACCCCGACCGTGTCGCTGACGTCACATAAAATCAATGACGATTCTCAAAGAGAACCACCCACGCAACAACACAAAGAACGTTTCTGTGCTCTCTCTCTTCAACTCTTTGATGAAATACAATTTGTAATTGATACGATTCGTGGTTGTTTTTGCTAAAGTTAAACTGAAGTAGTCTATTTTTCTTTGTTTTAGTTAATGAAGAATTTTGAATGGATGAAATAAAATTAGCAAAAGAGATTTTCCGGTTCTGCAAAAATTGAATTTGTATTTTAACTCGAAATCAAAACTAGGATACATGCTCATATTGTCTTTGAGTCATAAAAGTCAAAGAACTGTTTCCTCCTCAATAGCAACGTGACATTAAGAAAAGTTCTGTATACTAGATACAATAGATGCATTACCAAACTGTCCAATGTATGAAAGTGAATTAGTAGATTCACTGCCTATTTGACTGCGCTAAATCTGTGACTAGACTATTAGAATGTTGAAAAATGCTTGCCAGAAATCAGGATCACTTTCTATACATTCAAGTACGTATGTATATGTGGAGAGTGTGTATATTTTTACTACAACCATTAAGAATGTATTTTTAGGTTCGCTTCCTCTGTTAACTGATTTTATGGGCGACGCCATTCTCGTCTGCTCCGGCACGAAATGCGGGTTGTTCGCGTGTTTTTTCCCGATTAATTTTAGACCCCCTTTTTGCCCCCCTCGCTCGCCCCTTACATTTGCGTGCCATGGGTTAATTTTATCCTCTGTGTGTCCCCACCCTTTCCAATGTTATTTCGCGTTCGTCTTTTTTCCTTCAATCAAGCGCCCTGTTGCCAATTTATTCGTAATTTTGAGTGTGCTAAAATAAAATAACAAAATTCCGATAAAAAAGTTTTTATAGGCACTTTTAAATTTTCTAATGACGAAATTTGACGAATATGTTGGAAATTCGACGAGATTAGCTAAAGGGCAAGTATTGGCCAATTTGGCAACATTGCCTTTTTCCTCATTGACTCTATTTTTCGCTTACGTGGCGTGACTGTGGTCGTTAAATTTTCAATTTTAACAACGTTGCACTTGGCAGACCGGCACTTTTTGCTTTTTTTATAACGTGTACATATGTATGTGTGCGTTTGCGAGGTCCATATACCTTTGCCAGAATGGATCTGAATCTATTATTGGAAAATTTCCAAAGAAAAATCGAAACTCTACGTTCCTCCTCATCAACGACGATGGTGATCCATTTTTCACCTTGAAATTTTACGAAATCTCTGTCAACGGAATCGTCAACAGATTAAGTTATCCCAAAAACGTAATATACGTATAGCCGGTGTTTAATCTATATATTCTGGAGTTTCTAAATTATGAAACTAACATAAGCGTGCGAGAACTTGAGATACTTTCTGGTTTTATAAAAGATTAATTTTGTATTTTTTTCAATTTTTGTTTTTTTTTGGTACACTAACAAATGTTTAGACTCTAGGGTGTAAAGAATAATAATAAACATTCCATGTACATATATACATATATGTATATATGTATGTATATATTAGGGTGTCCTTTGTTTTGGCGAGCTTCGAAGTATGAATAGTGCACCCTACTACTTTGTTTTGGATGCTAAACAAGTAAGGTACGCTAAAGCCCTGCTCAATAGTTCAATATTAAGCCGTGCTCTGCATCGATTGAAATTTCAAATAGGAAATACGTGTTTTTTTAATCCTTCGAATATTTTTCAGACAAACTGAAATATGTGATACACTTCATCATTTTTAAGCA
>JABRWK010000378.1:25296-36966 GCA_013372445.1 Hypothenemus hampei | reverse complement strand
CCCCCCCCCCCTTAACTTTTTAACGGATGAATTTTTTTTAATTCCAAAATAGGCCTTGAACGAGACAGAAAATACTATCCTTTGACTATCTTGTTTCACCATAAATGTTTATTGTTTAGCCGTGAGGCCAAAAGGGCCATTTTTTTTAAATGGAACCATGGGTCAAGTGGCACCTCAAATTGAAGGTCATTCAAAGCTGTATTTAGAAGTGTAATTAGATTTTAAATTTATCGATTCGTTTTTGAGAAAAAGAGCCTCAAAAAGACAAAAATCAAAACATTAAGTATTTTTTTTTATAAAAACTGTTAGGTTTTCGATACATGTTGTAAGGAACTTTTCTCTTGGAAATGATGTCCTTAATCATTGGTAAATTTACGAAAGTGATTTCCCTAACATCCTGCATGTATGTACACGTTGTTAATTAATCTTTTTGTAAATTTAACCAACGATTAAGATCGTCATTTCCAAGAGAAAAGTTCCTTACAACATGTATCGAAAACCTAACAGTTTTTATAAAAAAAAAATACTTAATGTTTTGATTTTTGTCTTTTTGAGGCTCTTTTTCTCAAAAACGAATCGATAAATTTAAAATCTAATTACACTTCTAAATACAGCTTTGAATGACCTTCAATTTGAGGTGCCACTTGACCCATGGTTCCATTTAAAAAAAATGGCCCTTTTGGCCTCACGGCTAAACAATAAACATTTATGGTGAAACAAGATAGTCAAAGGATAGTATTTTCTGTCTCGTTCAAGGCCTATTTTGGAATTAAAAAAAATTCATCCGTTAAAAAGTTAAGGGGGGGGGGGACTTTTAACGTCCGCACTGTATGTATGTATATAGCAAACTATGATTATTTTTTTATGTAGAAATCGCAGGTAAAATTTGTTTAATAAAAATTGGGATACCGTGTATAACTGGTTATGTTGGTTTCCTGGTTCTTGTCAAATTTTCATCTATGTCTTAGTTTATATGATATTCCAGCTTATTACATTCCCTGATATGATATGACATAATATTCCATTGGTACCCATGTTTTGGTTAAATCAGAAACGTACCTTCAAAAACACAGTGAATTCTCGCATGGTTATCTTAAATGTCACGCTATGAATAAAAGATTTGTTCTAAATTAATTAATTTTTGAAGATTCGTGTCTGATAGAAATAATGGGTATCATGTATTGGAGTGAAATAAGCTTGGATATCTTGTAAATTAAGCGGTACATGAAAATTTTACAAGCACGAAGAGATCAAGGTAATGAAACATCTAATTTAAAAAACTAAACAAACTCATTATAGGCGCACACAAAAAAAAGTTGAGTGAGAACCATGTACGTACATGACCCCCTATTTTCAACATTGTTTTTCCAAATTTTTTTATCCACAAGAAGAGAGCGCCTAATATAACCGTGTGCTACCATGCAATTTCAACAAAATAAATTAAGCAACCCCAGAGTTAAGTATTTTTTTTACTAACTGCAATACTCCGTATACTTTGTATAAAACATCAAAGGAAAAAGTGGCATAAGAAAAGTCTAATTATTTTTGCACACAGCCTATGGTTAACGACATGACCTACTAATGTGTAACACTCTGTATATATGAGAACTTGTTACGTCAGTGCTACTGCGTGTTCACCATTAATTCTTTGGCCACGTTCCTTTCGTGTGCCCCGTTTAGATTTTTTATTATATTTACTACTCCATAATGCGCAAGACCAGATTTTTAAAATTACTCTCTCTCTCTCTCTCTCCCATGATATCCTATCCTAAAATAAATCTTTTTGATCCAGTTTTGTGTATTATTTGCGTTGTCATGTTATTGTTATACCAGAAATAAACGAATCATCTCGCATTTATTATCGGTTGATCAACAACACACTACTGTTGTATGTGTATGTGTGTATGTGTTTGGGTTATAAACTGAGATAAAGAGAAACGACATTTTTAAACACCATTCCATTTGTTACGTGTTATACAAATGGTATTATCGTAATAACAATGACGAAGAAGCAAGAGTGCGTAATTTGGCAACGTTGCTCAACCAAATAATTCTCACCTACGTTTTGAGTTGCATCGGTAAGGACATCATCAGAAAATCGACTTCGAACACACAACTACATATCAGCCTCTTTAGCTCAGTGGTAGAGCACTGGTCTCGTAAACCAGGGGTCGTGAGTTCAAACCTCACAGGAGGCAAGCTTAGTTTTTTTTTTACTTTAAAATTTTTTTCTTAATTTAATGTTCTACACTCTATGCACGAAGTACATACCGCATAAATAATATACACAAAACAATTTATAATATAACGTCATCGACATTTTTTTTAAATGGCAATCCTTATTTTTAGCAGAGTATACTTTTCTGCACACAGCACTTAAAAATTTTCGGTATTTTAGATAAAAAAAATTTTGAGAAATGCCTCCTTAAAAACTTATTTTCATTTATAGTAACGATAGCTATAAAGAAAAACTTATTATTTGATACAATAGTTAACTTATCTCACAAAAAATAGTTGAATAGGTAGAAATCCGGAGACTTTGCTGATCATTCGATTGTTCCAAATCTTCCTATTCATCGGAGGGGAAATACTTCATCACGATTCCTCCTAACCTGACAAAGCTATATAATGAGAAGGTGCACCATATTGCTATGATGTTACCATAAACTGTTATTACGTACCTCCGGACTGTTTTCACTGCGAAATCAATTTAGTAAAATGGGGATTAGATACGATTGTACAAAACTCGTTTAACGTTTTACCAAAAAAATAAGGCCCAAGTATCCTATTTTCTACAATTCTTATCTAAATATTTATTTATTTTTTTGGATATTCAGAGTGTGATATTTTCTTATCCATTTAGGATTGTCCTTATCAAATACAGTCAGTTCTATCTATTCACTCCCTCCGTTAAGGTAAAATCTAATTCATCTGAAGTTAGAAATTATTTCAGATATCCAGTAATGATATTTGGAAGAACTGCATTCGTTGACCTGGAATATCTTTTTAAAATCTTATGTACAGATGAAATTGGAGTATCGTATAATCACAACTAACTTAACAAATGCTACCATATGGAATTCTTTTCCTCGTTGATTGCAGTACAGTATTGGAGGTCTTCTTTTTACTATGTCTTTAACCGAAACTTTCTCTCAATTTTGCTGACTGTTGAACTCTAACTCTATAGGTATCTCGATGATGTATTTCCCAATAAATGATTTAGAAGCCGTAGAACTATTGATTGGTCTCCACGATCCCCGGATCTTAACTCGTTAGGCTATTTACTATTGAGTGAGGGAAATAAATTATTTTACCAAATATTAAATTGGTATTTACACTTATAGTTACTATAATAAATAAAAATAAATTTTCGACAAAAAACTTATTTATTTATAAATTTTTGACATTTTGTCAAAAAAAATGTTATGCTCTATGTAGGTATATGCCGAAAAGTATACTTCATTAAAAACAGGGATTGCCGTTTGACATCATATCTAGAAAAACGATGACGTCACCAATAATATGATTACATCAAAAATGTATAATTTTAAAAAAAGGTCGGGAAGTTCAAAATATTTTCTATTTCGAGAAAATTAATTTACTTATATTTTATACACACACAATTTATATTGTATGTATATGAAAACTTTTTGTTTGGCAACAGCGACAGCTAAATTTCTATTCATTTTTTTAATTCGAATGAGTATAATTATATTAAAAAAGGATGTTGGTAAAATCGTAGATCTTAAGTTTACATCAATGACATCGACCATGTGTTAGAAAGAAGAAATGGGTAAAGAATGAACGCCTGACGCAAAATAGAACGGGGGTAGGGAGGAAGCAACGGAGGTCTTACAATTCACGTAAACACACGTCAAACCGGCAGCTGCCGCCGCCTGCGTCTTATTTTCGTTAAGACATCTGCAGGTAAGAAGGAAGAAGGGCACACTTTTTTCTCGAGGGACGTGAAATACAATGGGGCCCCAGTTCGAAGACACGTGAGTCTATGAACAAAGGTGCGTCGCGGGACAATGATATTTTTTTATGGGCAAGCGAAGAAATTGCGTTCAGAAAAAAACCTCCTGCTTTTGAAATTGATCTCATTGAGCAGAGCAATGGTATTTGAAAACGGACGTGCGTATGAGTATGACGCAATTTTTGATGTAGTCCCCCTTTTTTCTATCCCCTTTCTTTTATCCGATGATCTACAGAAAATTTGCTTTATTCCTGAGGCGATATTTTGATTAAGGTGGAGAGTCTGTCATGTTTTCGATTACCCGGAAACTTTTTCTAATCACCAACCTTTTGTTGCTATAACTTGATGGTTTTACGGTTTAAAGTAATCATTTTAATTTACGTCATCGTCGCTACCACCACCACCACCACCACTACTAACCCAAATCTATCTAAATTCCGACCGCGACCAATGCAAATCCAATTCCGGTGTCCTTGAGCGCGATTATCGACACTCTTCATTTATTATTTTGTTGTATGTCAATTCACGAACCGTCCCGTGCATCCAAATGATTATGTTAGGAAATTAAAGCCCATTGAACTGAACAACTCAATTCGTATTAAGGAGCACGTAGTATTTTTTTCTTTCTTCATGATTGAATCTGATTTCATAGACGAATTCATTCATAGTGATTTTGCACTGATCGCGCAACTCGAGCCTTGCCCAAATGATTCCAAATAATATTTTAACGATCTCTTGAAATTTGTTAACAAATGATGCAATAATGAATGCAGACCAACTGTAAGAAGTCTTTTGTTTTGACAAGTCATCACATCAGTTGTTTTGATTCTCAACAGTTAGGATTCTATTGCATATTTATAGAGTGTCCCGTAATATATTGGCCACAGATAAACGAGAAATAGGAGGCGAAAAAATATTTCGTATAACCTAAAAACGTCTTAGGCCCATTTTTTTCACCTACGAATAAATTTAACTGACAGTTAAATGTCATGGTTATGCTGAAATTAACCAATTAGAGTAGCGTTTTTGTGTGTAATTGTAATAATTAACTGTCAGTTAAATTTATTAGTAAATGAAAAAACCGGGCCTTAATAAAATGGTACTGATTTAAAATATGCAGGGCGTTAATGAAAGATATAAAATTTCGAAAATATGAAATAATTTTAAAACGGTTCCGTCAATAACAACTAAATTTGGTGAATGATATTTTTGAGGATGAGAAATATGAATTTCATAATTATTTTAATATTCCGCCTAGGGGGCGCTAGTGACAGACTGAATGATTCATGAATTCTACAACACCTTATTCAAAGTTTAGTATCTTCAAGATCAATCACCAAATAGAGATCAAATTTTTAATTTAGAAACGTCTTCTCTTTCTTGATTTATGTTCAGAATAATTGAAATGTCAAAAAACTCAAATGTCAACAAACTACTGATAAAATTTATTACTTAATCAGTCTTTAACTCCTCTAGGAGGACCATTAAAACAATTATGAAATGCATATTTCTCTCCCTCAAAAGCATCACTATGTTAAATTTAGTCCCGATCGACTGAACCATTTTAAAATTATTGAATATTTCCGAAATATTACATGCACTTCTAACTCATATCTAAACGAGTGACATTTCACTTAAGGAACACCCTGTAGATGAATTTTGAAATATTAAATATAATACATAATACAGTAATATGTATTATTTGAAAGTCCATACTATCTTGCATCATGCAGACATTTGTGCCAGGAATTATTGGATGCGCCACATATCAGTCCATAGGATCCCACAAGTGTCGTTCTCCTTATTTTGACATTACTTTAAAAGTATGATGAGTTTTCAAAATTGGGTGGGTAATCAAGATTCGTAGTGGAAAAAAAAAGTGGCTGTACGTGAAATCACCGATCGAAAAACCAGATCTGCCAGCAGCACTGTCTTCACGGGCCGTAGCTGAAATAATTCGGCCATCATTTACTCTCGCAAATTATGGGTCTCGAGGTATGTTAACCGTACCAAGAACCTTGAATCGATGACGGTTTTTTTTATTGATGAAACATGGGCGTATCCAAATGAGAAATTCCAATTTGTGCTCACATAAGAAAGAACTATAATATTACAATAGCTCATTAATTACTTACAATTAATTCCTTTGACCTTTCAAAATGACTAGATCTTGGGATGAATGTCGTTATTAGAATTTCATGTTGGAATTTGGACAGGTGCCACCTCTGAGTCGCCAACTTCATTCCGTATTCTCGTCCATGGTGGGCATTGTGTTCCGTTCCCAAGCCGGTCACGTTTCGCCGCCGGTCGTGTATTGCCAATGCAAGTTACGGGTTCAGGTTTTTTTTTCGGTGCGGGGAAAGGGGGCCAGTTCGTGACTCTCGATTTTAATGTCGTTGTCGTTCGCTGTTGCTGCTCCTGCTGCTGATGCTGGACCAATATTTAAACATTCATTCGATCACCGAAAGAGGGAAAGAAAGAGAAGGATAACTTTTCATTCCTGACGTTTACTAGGCTATAAACCAACTCTTTACAAAAAAATGGTTTTTCCTGAACTAACAGGAAAGCGGATTTGCTCCGTGCCTATGCTTTCTGAATGCAAATTGTCATATTTGTTTGCAAAAAAATATCGCAAACACGAAACGAGACCATTAGACTGGAATATTTATCTTTGAGATTAAAGCTTTTGAAACCCGTTCTTTTGTCGTGTCTCCTCCGTTTCCCATTTAGTTCGTCCCTTCCAAGGAGGGTCAAAGCAAAACAAGGGTCTCTTGAAAATGATAAATTTTCCTGGTAATCGATTTTCATGGCCGCAGAAACGTGGGGCTGATTAGCGAATGAACACATTTTTTATTCTACCCAGGATTCTATAAATACAAAAACATAATTGTTCCATTTTGAAAAGTAAATAAGGAATAGCCAAATCTCATGGACTGAAAGTGTTTTCCTGCTGCGCTCGTCGTCTCGTTTCCAGTAATCGATAATTGCTCTGAATAGAGGTGTATGGGGTAGGTCTAAAAGAGTCCTGCGTCACGCCCTTGTTACGCGCTCCGTAGGATCGATACTGGCTTTGCAGGAATTTCACCCCCTCCCTTAACGAATATCGATTGTTATGGGGGTGTAAACTGCACTGAACTCCTCATCGTCAGATATAAATTAACTCTAAACAATTTTTTGCATAAGCGTTTCTCGCGCGGATGCTGCAACAGTTTTGCAACCTTGAACTCCATTTCTTCGTGGCTATCAGAAGCAGGGTAAACGTAAAAATCCAACTGGTTTGGTTGTAGCTGGTCTGGTATAATTGTCTACTCGTTTGCCGTGTTGCCAAATCGTAATTATTGTTCAATAATTTCAATCTATCTACGTACGTTCTAAGAGCACAGACACGAAGAAAGGTCTTCCCTCTTTTTCTTCTTTTGACTCAATTTTACCACGGGAAAACGTAGCACCATTGTTTCATGGGTTCGTTTTGCTCTATAGTCCATGACGTCTATATGCTTATAGGCACAATTGTGAGAACGGGCTGTTTATTGTTGTATTGTTTTCGGTTAATTTTTATGAATCGCCATTGTTCTTCTTCGAAAATTTATACACATATATGTACATTGTTCCTCCCACTTGATATCATTAAATGTTCGTGAATTTATTTAGCCTCGTAGAAAAGTAGAAATTACAAAAATTTTGCTTTTTTCAACAACTTATTCTTCACCAACAACTTATAACTTCAACTTATTTGTTCTTGCGGTAAAAAGGTTCACACCTTTAGCAAAATGAAATTTTTAAAATACTGTTTGGAATTTCTTAACTCAGAAATAATAATGTTTATAAACATGCCAAAATATCGTTATAATAAGAGGGGTTGATGCAAGGCGAATTGGACTCGTTTGGATAAATGGTTCGTGACACCTTTCTCCACTTTCTTTTTCACATAAAAACAATTATTGATCGAAATCGAAAAATGGCGCAGTCGTCATGGATACGTGGCTTGTGCATACGGCACACTTCCCTGGAATTTTGACGAAATCGGCTTTATGTTAAGAGCTTCGATCCGAACACGTGCTCCTATTACCCATTAGCTCATGAATGCAATTGAAAATATGGTGAAATAATTGAAAATAAGACCCATTCGTCGAATAAGTGGATGTCTGAAAGGATGCTGAGTTCATGTTTATGTATGAAAAACTTACTTTTTCTACTTACCAGATTTTTTTTTACACATGTAAACACTGATTTAAACTATATTTATACAGAATTTATACATCATATTGTAGACATTTGGTATTGTTGTAAAATTTACAATGCCAAAAAGCCTTTGTCAAACCAAATACAAATTTTATTATAACTTTAAATTTTCCGCATTTTTATATGTATATGTGTCTTTGTATCAGTATTGTTTGTAGCCATTTTTTCACAAACGTTTCTAACAAATCGATTTTTAGAAAATCCTGTAGTATATTAATGTTTGGTCTACACAAATACAGATATGTAAACCACATAAGCTAGCCATCAAGCAAATACGCGTTAAACGATAAAAGTTTCATAATATGTATACCACAAATACCATTTAATGCCATGTGTCATGTACTTCACATAACGTAGAATCTTACAGGCCAACTTACATACTTTTGAATATTATAACAATATTTCACACAAAAGTTATTTCTTTTTATGTAAATAACATTTGTATTCCTATTTACCGTGTGAAATCAACATTTCAGTCATTTTTGAGATAAAACTACGCTAATGGAAACTCTAAAGAATGGGCTGTTCTATCCAAGAATTTCGTTTTATAAAAAAGTACGTTTAACTTGTATAACAATTAACCTGTATATCCAAAAAGGCAAACTGGGCATCTACTTAAATCTTACTATTATCTACACATTTATATTGGTGGTATTTACAAATATTTGATACTAAACTTAGGTAGAAAAAATAACGAATGTAAATAAGATCTTTTTTCAAAATAGTACAGGGTAATGCAACAATCATGTTTTAGACGTTAAAAATGATTAGATAATGAAATTTTTTAGATAACCCGGCGACTTCACCAAACTCTTTTTTTTTTATATAATTTACAAAAACTTACCCATCATCTTGGGTTTCTGCAATGGACTCTTTCTCTAAAAAAACAAAAAAAAATTTTTGGCTACGGGAAATTCTGGGTTCACAACGCTCACCTGTACCTGTACAGCTGACGTCAGGCCTTCCCTGTTTCGTTTCTTTTGAACTTGCATTCATCTCATTCGAATCAAGTGAAACCCTTCTCGAGCCTGAACGATTTCTATTTTGATTTCTTTCATTAACATTTGCTTTAGTTCTTCTAGGGCTTGACTCATAAGAATTATACACGTGAAAGTTATTAAACTGCCTATATTGAGCAATCTCAGAACGTAATTCTCTAATTAGAATTTTTTTATGCAGAATTTTATCAGTTTTTGATTGAATGATTTCGGCGCGTAAGTTTTCTATTTGATGATCATTAACATTTTGCGTACTATGATTGATTCTACTGTTGATTCGTTGATTCTCATAGATTTCCTCTTTCAGTGCCTTGAGGTTGAGTTCTTTTTGCAACAAACTAGGATCAGTTACAGATTTTAGATTTTCACTTGCCAATTTTACTGCGGATCTTTCTCTTGCACTTTTAACGTTTTCATTATTTGAATTTTGATTGGTTCTCTTATTAGGACGAAACAAGGGTTTTCGGGTGTTGTATTTTTCCAGCTTCGATTCAAAACTAGATGAAGAGCTATTTTGAAAATTCATTAATCGGTTGGAGAGTATTTTAGGATTTTTCAGGTCGATTTCTATAGAGTTTCGAGGCTTTTCCTTGCTGGCTATTTTTTTAATTGCTGATGTTACCACAATGGGTTTTCTCAATGGAGCATAAACACGTTTCGGAACTGGGCGATGAACATTCTCTTCATTGTCACTTTCATTATTTAAAATTGGAATTGACGCACGTAAATTCGTAGATTCAATACTCGTAGGAGTCGGTTCGAAATGCTTCACAATTTGGAAATGGTCTCTAGAAGCAATCTGTGGTTTTTTCGGATTTTTCGTTACTTTTTTCAAAAATGTTCGGTTAGTCATTATTGTTGTATGTAAACATAAATAATTTTGAGGTTATGTCACAAGAACTACGCCGGTAGAAAAATATTTATGTAACAGGCCGCTTTAAACTGTCAAGAAAATATGACCCCGTAAATGTCTCGCCACCGTCAACCGATACTAGATGGCGTTTAAGAAACCATCCCTGTTTAACAGTGATTTAAATGGGAATAATCGGCTTTAAATGGATTTCCGCATTTAACTTGACAATGGTACGATGAGAAATGACATACAGTTGAAACGGCGAATCATGCCCCGTGCGTCACCACTTTCCAGTCATAGTCAAAACGTGCCCTATGTTGCCCTTTTATTGTTTTATACATGTGAGAAAAAGAGACAATATTAAAGTCATGTCTTCTAAGTTAAAAAATACGTTATTACAAAAGTCTAATTACTAAAAAAAGACAACACTATAAAATAATGTAGTAAATAGATTTTTAATCAATAAAAAATCAATAGTGACAGCTTCACGTCATTGCCGAGATTTTTAGTGATTATTGCGATTATAGCATATTTTTTCGGTGTTTTTCCTGAAGGTTCCATTTAAAAGACTCATATAAAAGATTAGCATCAGTTCTTTTCAGAACTATTTTTGTATTTTTTGTGTGTTTTCAGTAAGTATTTTTTGACATAAATATAACTTGTATGACATAAAAGAATGACTAAAGCTTGGACGGTGTGTTTTTAGTAATGCCTGGAAAAATTCTTGGCACCCAAGCACAGGAATTTGTGCTTAATCTTTGTGAATATTTTGAGATGGAGAAGCGAAATGGTGGCCCTTTAGAGCCTCTTTCGTCTGTACAAGAAGTAATGCCTAAAGTTTTACAATTTTTTTAACTCATTTGGAATAACTTTCATTTTAGAGAGTTGCAGCTGCTTTAAAGATAGACAGGAAAACTGTTTATAGGATTAAAAAACGTAAAGAAGACAACCCAGTACTTACGTCACCCGCAAAACATAAACCGCGTCCAAAGTTAAAAACAAAAGACTTAAAAGAATCAAGTAAAATGGACATTCGAAATACTCTATACAATATGTACAAAGAAAGTAAATCGAAAATCAAGCATGTTACTATTAAAAGTTTAAATGCGGAATTGAGCAGTAAAGAGATAGTATCCCTAAGTAATACATCTCTTGGAATAGTACTCAAAGATATTGGTTTTAAATACAAAAAGGATGAGAATAGGAGAGCTCTTATGGAACGAACAAATATTGCTTCATTGAGAGCACGTTTCCTTCGCGAGTACATGGAAAGCCGTGATAGTGCTTACTCGAGGCAAATAATTTTTTTAGATGAAACTTGGATCTACTCGAAAGGAAATAAGACGAAGTCGTGGCAAGATAATAGTATAAAAAGCGTTCGTAAGCCGGAAGGCTATGAAGGCAAACGATTTATTGTGGTCCATGCTGGATCCGCAAAAGGATTTGTTCAAGGTGCTGGTTTACTATTTTGCTCAAAATCACAGTCCTTAGATTACCACGGTGAAATGAATAATGCCATTTTTACAAAATGGATTAGCAATCAATTACTTCCTAATCTGGAAGAACCATCTCTTATCGTAATGGACAATGCACCATACCAT
>JABRWK010000378.1:8257-18416 GCA_013372445.1 Hypothenemus hampei | reverse complement strand
GGTATATCAAAACTAAGGTTTATTCTTCCCCGGTAAATAACCGTGAGGAACTGGTCCATAGAATACGGTCAGCGTTTGCCGAATTAGACCCCAATGAGATTCGTCGAGCTATAGCAAGTGTAGAGAGACGAATTGAATTGTGCCTCGAATTGCATGGACAGCACATTGAAAATTTGTTATAATTTTATATCTTCATTTAAATGTTTGTTGTAGTTTTTGTTTATTATACTAAATTCCTAAAACAACAATTATTTATTCCATACTAACCCATTAGTGCTCGTTGTCAACTAAAGATGGTATTTTATTTTATTTGGGAATATTAGCTGATTCTAAACTAAGGTTATGTTTCTGTTTTTAATGATAAAAAAATTAAAACTTCATGAAAATTTTTAGTTTTGAGCACTATCGGTTAAAACATAATAATATTAACACAAAATAATTGAATCAATTAATTTATGGCAAGTAGAAATGTCAAAATGACACTGTCAACGCACTAGACGTCACCGGGTATCGCATAAGCGACTTTGCATTTACAACTATTGAAATTTTTAGAAGCCGAAAAGGGGCAATTTTCGAAAACCTAGAAACCGCTGGATTTAGGTACAGGGTAATGTTAACAAAAGTTGTAGATTTTTCAATTGTAAACACTATGCCGTCAAAGAAATTGGGGCATTCCATTTGAAATAAGTAAGTTATTAAGGTTTGAAGTCGTGCAACTTCGGAGGCATATTTCAGGGGTTGTGTAAGACTTTTTTTTAATTCAAATAAGTCAAAACGTAGCTTATTAAGCTCTCTTAGAGGCCGAGAAATCCGATTCCGAAATTCTCAACGGTTAGGACACGGCATCGATTTCCGTAAGAGGCTGCAGCTGTCAAAAATTTTGAATTTTCCAGAATAACTCGGAAACGGTAAATTTTAGGCATGGGTCACTCTACATAAAGTGGCCTTAGAATTTAACAAGGAATCGAAAAATGCAAAGAAAAATGGGGGGTTCCATTTAAAATAAGGATGTTGACAGCTACTTCCGGTATAACCGGAAGTGCCCCAAAACTGAAAATATTTTCCAAAGGTAGATCAGATCGATAGAGATTTATGAGAATTTTTTCAGATTTTTATCGTCAATGGTTCCTAAAAAAATTTTAATGAACGGTTTGCGTGGCTATCCCTGTATACAAGGACCGCCCTTGGGAGCTGACATTATCCGTATCTAAAAAACCATGGAATATAAAAATCTGAAAAAAAAAGTCACATAAACTTAAGACAGTTTACATAAAGTGGCCTTAAAATTAAACGAAGAATTCAAAAATGCTATTAAAAGTGGGGGGTTCCGTTTAAAATGAGAAAGTTAACAGCTACTTCTGGTATAATCGAAAGTACCACAAAATTGAAAATATTTGCCAAAGATAGATCAGGCTGACTAAGACTCATGTGAATTTTTTCAGATTTTTATAGTCTACGGTTCTCCAGATAATTCGGGGTTTCGGAACATTTGACTAACCCGTATATGTGAATCAGGGGCAATCACATCTGGGCCAGAAATCTCTTGTACAAAAAGTCCCCAGAGTAACAGATCAAGTTGCTCGGACGTCCCTTGGTCCATCTAGGAATTGCCTTGGAATGGGAGAAAATTACTTCTGATCGGGTGATACTAAGCTGAGTCAGAGGCTACGAATATCATTTAATTCTCTTCCTCTTCAGCAGTTACGCTGGTCGAAGGAAGTAGTTTTCTCTGCGGAGGAGGAAATTTTAGTTTTCAGTTAAAGAGAAGGGTGCCATTAGAGGACCAGTTCCTATCCCCTTTCTATTTGGTCCCGAAATCAAATGGACAGAAAAGATTTATGTAAATTTAAAAATTTAAATAAATTAGTTCAGACTTCCCATTTGAAGTTGGAAAACCTACACTCAGCCTTAAGACTTTTAACAAAGGATTCTTTTATGTGTAATTTGGATTTAAGGGATGCTTATTTTTTAATCCCAGTAGGTCCTTTGAATAGGAAATATTTGAGATTTCAGTTTAAGGGACGTATTTACAAATTTACTTGTTTACCTTTTGGTCTTTGTTCTAGTTCACAGGTTTTTACGAAGTTGATGAAACCGGTATTATATATATTGCTTGAGGTCTCAGGGTATAGTTTCGATGGCGTACCTTGATGATTTGCTGTGTTTGGAATCATCGTTGGAGGATTGCCTATTTAACATCCGAAAGACAAGAGAACTGCTGAATCATTAGGTTTCATTGTCAATGAAGACAAAAGTTTACAATCACCTGGAACTTCTTGCAGATATTTGGGTTTTGTGATTAATTCATCCAAAATGACGTTAGAGCTCCCGTTGGAAAAGAAGATTAGACTGCGGGACTAATTCGGATTTTTTTTATTCGGGGGCAGGTGTAGTATTCGGGAATTTGCTCGTTTAGTAGGTTCTTTGGTAGCGGCTTGTCCCGGAGTTGTTTGTGGTATGCTGTGCACCAAGATCTTGGAAAGAGAGAGAGAGAGAGAGAGAGAGAGAGAGAAGTTCAAGGTCCTTTTATTAGTGATAATGCATTTGAGGATTATGTGGCCATTAGTAAGAGAATAAAGGAAGAGTTAACCGGGTAGTTATCTAGTTTGTCTACAGTTTTTGGTCACATTCGAACTTTTAGGTTTAATTTGGAGATTTTTTCGAACACTTCCTTGATATGCTGAAGTACTCACCCGAATGTGGAGAGTACATAGGGTTTTTAGACAGTGACCGAAAGGACCACGCACATTAACCATCTCGAGCTGATGGCAGTCTTTTTAGCACTAGGAATTTTTGCGAGAGGTCGGGAAAACTGTGAGTTTTTATTAAGGATTGGAACACATCCGCCATCGCTTATATTAACCGAATAGGGGGTGTGCAGTTTTGCAAGGTTAAATATGTTGACAAGAAATATCCGGTAATGGTGTGAGAAGAAAGGTATTTGTATCTTTGCTTTGTACATCCCATCTCGTGAAAATACTGAGGCGGATGGGGAATCTAGAAGGACTAACATTGACACAGAGTGGGAGCTAAGTCATAGTTTTTTCAGGAGATTTTATTTCGCTGGGGTAGGTTAGACATCGACCTTTTCACGTCGCGCATAAATGTTAAGGTTGGTTGGTTTTGCTCCTGGAAGGGAGACGCGGATGCTTTTTGTGTTGACGCTTTTACCGTAGATTGGAGTATTTTTCTCTTTTTTACGCGTTCCCAACTTTTTCACTCCTGTCCAGACTTATTCAGAAGATTAAATTAGATGGTGCGGTTGGTATATTGATAGTATCCTACTGGCCCACATAGCCCTGGTACCCGATTTTTACTAAATTATTGGTTGATGATCCGATAGAATTTTCCGCATCTCCTAATTTATTGATTTCTCCTTGTAAGTCCCAGAAGCACCCCTTACAGTCTTACTTTTCCCTCATTGCAGGAAGGCTTTCCAAAAAAACGGCTTCCAGAAGAAGCTTTTAAAGTCCTGATGGGGATGTTATCCCTTTCTACTATTAAACAATATAACTCAGTACTGAAAAATTGATGGGTTTTTGCGGAGAATATTCAGGATCTTTTAGTGGTTGACGTTAACTTAGCTTTAAAATTTCTATCCCTTCGTTTCAACCAAGGGGCGTCATACGGCACCCTAAACACGGAAAGATCGGCCCTCAGCTTAATAAGCGTATCAGACATAGGTAGTAACGTCTCGATGCATGCATTAAAACATCCAAACCGGGTAGTCCTCTACCATTCTTCGTTTTTCCTTTTTTTGTGGAGAGGAAATTAGCATGCGTCGCCAGGGTTATTGCGCACTGTATGGAAAGAACCGAGACTCTTAGAAGGGAGACTGAATATTTGATTATAACAACGAGAAGGCCATATCGTAGGACTTCTTAACAATCCATAAGTAGATAGATAACGGGGAGTCTGGGGGCAGCAGATGTGGAGAATCTTTTTTCGGCACACAGTTCTAAACACGCCGCCACGTCCATGGCAGAAGGTAATTTTGCAAGAATGATTCTTGAAGAAGGGCAGACTTGATTTTGTTTATTTGGTTTAGTTAATAAATGTACTTTTTTCTTAAAGAGTGTTTTTGTCATCTCTAAATATCTACACGTAATCTCGAGAAACGAGACTCGAAATATAATTCTAAATCAAACTAACTTATCTGTAAGTGATGTTCGATTGAAATTATACATATGAGAGTCTCGTTCGAGATGATTACATCTCTCCCCGTCCTTCTTGGAGGAACGACGCCCATCCCGGGGTTTTGTTTAGCATATTTTAAACTGAATGAAAGGGTTTGGGTACAGGGCCCGGAGGAAAGAGTAACTGTCAAATTTGTTTTTCTGAAGATTGCCATTGTATTTAACGGAAAGTAACGGTACTCCATGTACACTGCTCAACAATTGCTAGTGATCAAAGCATTATTTTAATTCAACATTTGTAAAATAGAATAAATTGAAAAGTATGTTGATATCTTAGCTGTATTATCAGTTAAAATACATTTTGTTTGTATGTGCGTTTGTTTATTGTTATTTTTTAACCGTAGTCAAGAACTAACAACTTTCAAAAAATACCTATGATTCTTAGCGATTGTTGAGCAGTGTAATTGTCGTAGGTATATAGCAATTTTAGGCAAATTGTCATCTACTAAGTCCTATGGCACATAGCAAAATGAATGAGAATGTGTTATTTTCCAGGGCATTTTTGTAAATACCGAGATGTCATATGGCCAAAGGTTATTTGACTGGACAAATGATGATGACATGCACAGTAGGGAACAAAGAAATACAAAATAAGGTAAGTTAGGGTAAGATTTGGTTTGCTAGAAAACATGGATAACACTATTTCTATTTTACCAAACCACGGTGTGGTTAGGCAAGATCTATTAATTATTTTTTTACCAAACCAAATCTGACTCTAATTTACCTCATTTTATATTTTTTTGTTATATGCTTTGTTATTTATGCTGTCAAATAACGCATTCTCGTTCATTTTGCTATTTGTCATGGCACTTAGTAAATGTCTAGGCAAATGGCAATTCGCCTAAAATTGCTATATGCCTACAACATAATTATCTCGAACGAGACTCTCATATAATTTAAATCGAACGTCACTTACAGGTAAGTTAGTTTGATTTAGAATTGTTCTGGTCAGGTCGCCTATGTTTGGCAGTTGTCACAAAAAACGTAAGTCCTGTCTAACATTGCAAAAATTATTACATGACAGCTGTCAATCTTCCGGTTTTTAACCAGTTGCATTTTCGAATTTCTGTGCGTTCTTATAAATTAAAATCAGTTCTTTTCAAAACTTACAAGTGTTTTCATTGTGTTTTTGTTCGCACGTACGTTTTTTTTTGGTAACTTTTTTTCGCTGGGCTGGGACCGTTGACATCAAACCATACGAACTTATCAACGGCCCTACGTTCAAGCTAAAAAGAGAAAACCGCAGCCTATGACTACCAAAACAATTATTGAACGCCCGTTATTACTAAAATTCACTGCATTTCCCGGGGAAATTCTTAATAAAAATTTCTTATTGTTATTTGGCCGCAAAGTGATAAGTGGTAGAATGTGCCGCGGTAGCACAATTACAATTTTTTTTTATTAATTCAGTAATAATTTGGCACATTGCCGTTGATGTCGCTGCTGCTGTTACTGCTACTGTTCCTGTTATTAAAGTCCGTTCGCGTTAAAAAACAGTGGTGGGTGGAGCTAAGTCGGGCTTTTTTATACGATAAAAAAATCATAACGTTCAATGTAAATATTGACTACTACGTCACCACGTGAAGAAAATATTTTATAGAGTAAATCAGGCTCGTGTCTAAGCCAATCACAGAGCCGTATTTTTAGTCCCTATGCTTCTCCACACTGTTTTCTTAACGCGAACGGACTATAATCAATTGTGTAGCAGTCTTAACTATTTTTTCAATTGAACAATAGGTTAAACAATTTTTTTCTTTATAGGTACATCTTTTTTTTATCAATTAATACTTTCCTAATAAAGACTAAGGTGAAGGTGCTTTAGTTCGGTTTTGCCCGGTTGTCGGCCACTTTGATACAACTCTATGATTATACAGGGTGTCCTCAAATTACATGGCCAAAATGATACTGAAGGTGACTTGAATAGAAATAAGCCGATGTAACTAAACTTGCCTTAGTCCAAATGTTGATAATAACAGAGCTACAGGATGTCAAAGCTAAAAAAATAAATCACATTTTCTTTAATATTATTCGACTTTTTTGAGGTAATTTTATGAAATTTCATATCTGGGGGTTTCTTATGATGGAAAATTCAAATTTATTAACGGTTTAGTTGTAATTTCTAGAGGGCGCTGCCAGAGATCATTAGGATCCTTCTAAACCCTCATAATTTTTTTGTGCTACACTGTATGTCAATTTAGTATAGAAAAATATTTTTCCCTGCTTTTTCTGCTTAAAATGGATATACCTTATTTAAGTCGCTAGAAGCAACGGTTTCCGAGAAAAATGCGTCTAATGCTGAAGATGCATGTAAATTGTCACAGTGAAACGAGAGAAATTGTTAGATCTAAAAAAAAATTTTTGTTTTTGTGAATTGTATACCATTCTGACTTTAAACTAATAGTTTTTGAAGTGTTATTCCGTTGTTTTTGCGGATAAAAAGTAAAATAAGTCAGAAAAGTTATTCTGTTCCTCTGAAAATTTGCATGCATTATCAGCTTTAGATACTTTTTTTCTTGGAAACAAATTAAATTTTTTTCGAAAATAACATTGTAACTTTAATAGTTTTATAATTAATTTAAAAAACAAGCATGGAAAATGACATATACCTAATTAAAAATAATAAAATAAGCCCTATTTAAAAAAAAATCCTTCCACTCCAAATAATAAAACAAAAAATTTTCAAAATTCAAAATTTTCAATACTGGGTTGAATTGAACGATAACAATATAATTAAACGAGTTTAGGCCTTTTCATTTTTTTTTATATTATTTGTTTAATTTTTTTTTCCTGTTATTTTATTTATTTTTTTATTGTTTTACAAAATTCTTTATTTCCCCAAAAATTCATTATACGGTTCAAGAGATCAGCTGTTGAAAAAAGTAAACTCCGCTACTGATTAACTCTGAATATAGCAAGAGCAGAGGATTAAAAATTGACTAAAATAGTTTATGCTGTTGGTGCTTTAGATCATCATATAAATGTTGACTTTGGGATTGAAAAAATTTTTTGCTGAGTTGGCATGGAATGTCCCATATACATATAGATATTTTATTGTACAGGTGGCCGACAACTGGCACATTTATCCAAAAAGCTTAACAATTTACTAAAATTTCAACAATTTACTAAAATTTCATTTAAATTCTTCCAAAAATAATTTTTTTTTCTATAGTCGGTTATAAAACGTCATTTTATACATCGCAAACGGTGTCAAAAATGCTTCTTTTTACATACTCGACTATAAAAACAATTACTAAAATAGTTACCATGCATAAAGACAATGCGTAAAGTAAATTCACAGTACGCAAATGCACAGTATCAAAAAAAAAAGTTTACTGTCAAAAAAATAAATAAATTTAAACTTTAACATTTACTCCGAGTCTCAAGCTGTCAGTAAAGCAGTGCGAATACGAGATACCCAGGTACGGTAGATTTTTTTTCCCTGATTATATTTCACACATTTATTTTATTGTCTAGAAAAAAAAAATATATACAAAAAAAAAATATACAGGGTGAGTCTTAAGTAATGGGACACAGAGCAATGGCGGATTCTAGACGTGAAAATAATGCGATTTAGCCAAATTTATGTTATACCGAAAGTTAATAATAACTGAGATACAGGGGGTCAAAGTTGAAAAATTAAATCACATTTCCTGTAATATCTCTTGATTAGTTCGACCTAATTTCACGAAATTTAATATACGGGGGTTTTTTGGGATGGGAAATTCAAATTTATCATCGATTTCAGTGTATCTTCTAGAGGGCGCCACAAGCGACGAATAGGACCCCTTTAAACTGCTACAACTTTTTTGTGCTACACTGTATGTCACTTTGGACTTGAAAAATCTTCTTTCCTATTCTTTCTAGTTAAAAAAGGTATACCTTATTGAAGTTGCTAGGAGCAACGGTTTCCGAGAAAAAAGCATATAAAGCTGATAATGCACACAAATTTTCACAGTAATAATTACAAAAATAATATTTAATAATAATCGTATTCTTGGTTTCCTGTCATAGAAATAATACGATTTAGCAAAGTTTACGTTATAAAAAAAATTAATAATAACTGAAATAGGTGTTAAATTTTTTTTTCGTTTTTTTTAATAACTTACAAAAGCCATTATAAAATAAATGATAATTATTCAATAAAACAGTTGGTCTTCTATGAACATATCTAAAGTTTAAAACAAACATTTTAACAATAACTAAAACAATTATAAATGAAACATATCTTGCTGTGACAACAAATGCTCAATGTGACCACCATTTACTTGGATGCATTTTGCAATCCTTTTACAGAATGATCGCTTAATTTTAAAAAATAATTGTTCATTTTGAAATAATGCTGCTGCATTCTGAATTTTGTTTCGTAACTCTTCAGGCGTATTTATTGGATTTTGGTACACTGAAGATTTCATGTAACCCCATACACAAAAGTCCATAGGATTGAAGTCAGGGCTCCGGGGCGGCCAAGGTATTTGCAATCCACGTCCTATACAATGATTGGCAAAACGAGTATTTAAAAAATCCCTTACTGAACGAGAAAAATGTGCAGGTGCGCCATCTTGCATAAAAAACATTACCTGACGTAAGTTCAGAGGCAAATCGTCAAGAAGATTACCAAGTTCATTTTGTAAGAAATCTAAGTATATTGGACCATTTAAGTTGGGTGGTAATACATAGAGTCCTATAAAATAGTTGTCAATAACTCCACACCAAATATTTACTTTAAATTCATGTTGGAAATGGCGTTCAATTGTTAGGTGAGGATTTTCTGTGTCCCATGAATGTTTATTTCGAAAATTAATTATTCCTCGACGGGTAAAAGTCGCCTCATCCGTAAATAAAATTTTATTTAAAAACAGTGGATCTTCGTTCTGGCGCATACGAAAAAAGTTACAAAATTGTAATCTAGCTTGAAAATCAACTTGAAGTAAATTTTGTACCGGTGTAAAATGGTACGGGTATAGTTTTTCTTCATGAAAAATTCGAACTACTGATTTTTGACTAATTCCTGAACGTGCTGCCATACGCCTTGTACTTATTTCTGGATTTTCAGCAACGCCTACTAGAATTTCCTCTTCTTGCTCTGTTGTAATAATTTTCGGACGTCCTAAGTTATTTTTTTTATATTGAAACGAACCGGTCTCACCCAATCGATCGTAAATTCTTTTGAAAGTTTTAAAGTTTGGTTGTTGGCGATTTGGGAACATTTCAAAATAACGTTGAGAAGCTTGACGCCCATTATAATTTTCTTGAGCATATACACACACCATATCTCTCATTTCTACATTAGAATAAATATTTTGTCTCGGCATTTTAATTAAAGTGTAAATTTATTTGCAAAAGAATCGCCTTATAATCGCAATGCCCTTAAACTGACTATTAATTTGACATATCTTTGTTTTCATAAGTCATACCATTCATTTGTTATTCTATCATAGACTACTAAGATGAATTAACAGGAAAATTATAGCGGGCGTCAAGCTTGTCAAGGTACTGCAAAATAAATACAAGGCGTATGGCAGCACGTGTAGGAATAAGTAAAAAATCAGAAGTTCAAATTTTTCATGAAGAAAAACTATATCCGTACCATTTTACGTCAGTGCAAATTTACTTTAAGTTGATCTTCCAGCTAGGCTGTACATTTGTAACTTTTTTCGTATGCGCCAGAATAAAAAAATCCACTGTTTTTAATTTTCGAAATAAACATGAATGAAACAAAAAACCCTTACATAACTATTGACCGCCATTTCCAACACGCATTTAAAGTAAATATTTTGGGATTACATAAAATCTTCAGTGTACCAAAACCAAAACCAAAAATAAGTACACCTGAAGAATTATTAAACAAAATTCAGAATGTGTTATTAATTTTTTTTATAACATAAACTTTGCTAAATCGTATTATTTCTATGACACGAAACCAAGAATACGATTATTATTAAATATTATTTTTGTAATTATTA